>JAAIXJ010001726.1:40192-60012 GCA_013403705.1 Heliconius hermathena
AAAAAAAATCTTTTTGCTTTCTATTATTCTTTTTAAGTGTCCCTCTATCCATTTCAGTCAAAATTACTAAATGTACAGACAAAATATTTTTACTGTCTTATTATATAAGAGATAGAGATTAACCTATTATCAAATAATCTGTTAACAAGCGTTTTACGTAACATTACAAGTATTAATTCGACCTCCTTTTCAATTACATGGCCCCATAGTGTTTGCTTTATACAATAGACGGGTCTCTGGCCTCATAAATTAACAAGAAACAAGAGTCGCCGAATTTATGCTCTCGCTCCGACCGAAGTCATGTTCAAATTTCCATAATTCAATTAAACTGCTGTAATTAACAGAAAGAGTAGTGGATATTTTTCTATATAATATTTTCTCTCATCATAATGTGAATAATACTATTACACACGTTTTATAATAATTATCTATAATTTATATTGTAACTATATTCTGTACACATTTTTTGTAGCTTGACGCTCTTTAATTTAACGCCATTTTGTTTTGTTACCAGAGCGAGAAAAAGAAAATAATTGATTTCCCTAAGAAGAAACCGAACCCACAGCAGCTGATTTTAAAGTCTAGTCTGACCTCAGTTGTATATGATATTAGAATCACGACTATTGACGCGATGGCCACTGTGGTAAATGTCTATATTAAAATGTTATAAAATACGCGACACATCTAAAATATGATGATAATAGACTATGGAATGATTTTCATTTGTCGTTTTTCTCTCCGAGAGAGGGCACTTTATATAAATTTGTTCTAGTAAGTTATTGACTATTTTGTAACTTAGTAAGTTAATTTTCTTCACATGCTTCATTTAAAAGGAATACAATTTATAAAGAATAATAATTTAGGTTTTGGTAGGAAAAATTGTTATTTCACATCGCCATTTTATAGACACTACTAGCTTAATGGAAATTCTATATGTATCAGTTTTTCATGTGATTTAAAATTTGCTTAATTTTTGCTCGTACAGCGTTTTACTCGATGGTCGATGTTGTCTATTTTTCTGCTCTTATTGAAATTCAGCTGTCCCTGCCATGTGTCAGATGATAATGGATAACGAGGGTACAAACATATAAAAATAAATACTATCTAATTGACCTTAGTGTTTTGAGAAAGTGAGCATTTATAATGGTTGTGGTTGTCGATTTGGAAATACATTAATAATATTAAATTTTTGCAGTTTGATTTAACCAAATATGACGTTTTTGATGTGACAATAATTAAGTTTTCTCACATATATTGAAAAAGAGTGGAGATTAAAAAATATATATAGACAAGAAAGAATAATAAATATAACTTTATATTTGTTTACTGTCTCCCATATATAGGAACCAGAGAAAGCTTAGTTAGATACTTCGTTCTCATCTTTGCCTAGTTTTAGAGATATCGCGTGTTGAATTCAATACATGAAAATCAACAGGTATTATTTTTTTCTTATTATCTCACTGCTTAGATATATTGTTTAAATAATCAAATAATAGCCTCAAATAGCCTTTACTGTACATTGTTATAACGTTTTCAAAAGCCACCTGCAAACTAGTTTCAATAAGGGACGACGACTGTTGGATATTGAATATCAGAATAGCAATTGCCAATATTTCGTAGCCCGTATCGAGAGGTCGCTCTACAACTGTTCTTTGGAACTTTGAATTTATACGATTTTTGCTTATTTTATGAATTGTAAAACGATTACCATCTTATTAAATTATTTTTGAATTATATTCGTACCTAAATATATTTTTATAATTAATAGTACAAGTATTTTAAACAAAATATAAATTATAATATACTATTCGGCCCTCGATATTTTAGAAATGTTAAGTTTTGGGTGGCGGACTAAAAAGTAAAAGGATTAAAATGAAATATTTTAATATTGAATTAGGTTACTTTCTATTCCATGTACTAAAACATAAGATTAAATATGTAATGACCAATATTTTTATATTAAAAATATGAATAAAAAATTCTGAATGCAGATATAAATATGATTAGAGGAATAGTAAAACGCAAACTGGAATGATGTAAAATAGCGAATACTCCAATCTGAAATATTTGAAATCTGTGTTGTGAGTGGCGTCGATAGCTACTCGTATGTATGGTTTTATAGTTCGACAGCGTTCCATTAGAATTTGATCAGGATTTTTTCCGTATTATATTATTTTTTTAAATTCGTTCAGTAAATTCAAAAGAGATGATATCTTGGTAAAAATTCTTAAGGATTTTTCACACTACTTCTGAGCAGAAACTATAAAAGATATATAAATTTATTTTAAATGTAACGCAGAATAACTATATTTGTGTTACTTTTATAATTTTTTTTAATTAATAAATCAAACATTAAAATTTTAAATTCAATTCAACTTGATAACCTAAACTATAAGTATTTATAAGGGTTCCGTACCTTTTAAGGAAAAAAGGATCTCTTAGAAGATCACTTTGTTGTCCGTCTGTCTGTCTGTCTGTATGTATGTAAAATTTTGAAGTTTACATTTTCTGCCGAATTCTGGAGGCTTTGCGTGATGAGTGGCAGAACTCAACGCCGCGCTTAACCTCGACACCAGAGCGAAGAAATGGAAATATAAAAATTAAGTAAATATTTCATCTCCTCGAGTGGGGATCAAACCCACAACCAGTCAATTTACAGTCACACTTTGTGTCTCTTATAAAATTTTAAAACATTAAAATACATTAATGACATAAAACATATTATTGACATATTATAGAAGATGTTCTTTTCTGTACAATGTACATAGCTTCGCGTTGTGTCTAAGCTGTTTTGTTAGACACCACTACAAACAATTACAAATGAGCATAAGTTGCAGAGCAGAATACTTGAAACAAGAAAAAATTAAGAATATTTAAAAAGTGAAGCTAATGGAAAAAATATATTTAAATGTATAAGTATCAATCTTTTTACACAGTTTTAACTTCAGTTTTTGACTTAATTTAAGCCTCCATTAACATTTTTTTTTATAATAAATAATTTATACATAATATTATATTTGGGCTATAAATAAATTACGAATAGGTTTACAAAATAGTATGAAAAGCAAAAATAAATACCTAAATTTTCTATTGAAAAACCCAATCTTTATATTACATACACTATGCTTTTCGAAAAAAATATCTTTCAAAGAAGGGTCGCTTATTATGCCTCGTAAAATATCAAAGTAAATTTATAACAACCCTCCATCTGAACAATATTAAATCTATTCACAAGTGTAATATGCTCATTATTGAAAAGGTACAATTATTGTGTAGGAGTATTTGTTGACTTTAAATATTTTTATTCCAGTACCAAAGGTTTATACGTCTTCTTTAGAAGTAAAAGATTTTTATAACAATTAAAATGAACAATTTCTATACTTATGCATATATCTGAGGACCTTTATTTTCCGATACTTAAGTTTTTAGTTTTTAATACGTTGAATATAGTGTAGATTCTTTTGTAGGTATTGATTTTATTATGACACTGAATAACAGCTTCGAAAGTTGTACAAAATAGTATATATGCAAATAAATCAGCTAAGTGCGAGTCGGACTCACATACCGATGTCCATTCAGTACCAATTTCAGGATGGTAGGTTAACGGAAAATACATTGTATGTATAATAAAACTAAACTTAACTTAAGTTTCTCATAAAAATTGAGAAACTTAAGTTTGATTTGATAAAAAATCGATACATAAATGCACTTATCTTTTGATTAGGTTAATTTAGAAGCTTATTTTTTATGCTTCAAGGGACCATAGATTTGAATATTTAATGTTTATTTCAGCTTGATGCGCTCACAAGATAACTTATCTTAACAGACGGACAACGAAGTGATCTTATAAGAGATCCGTTTTTACTTTTTGAGGTACGGAACACAAAAAATAACCAAAATACATTACAATGGTAGCTTCAAACAAAAAAACATATCAATGATGGAGAATGTGTATTTTAGCTCCATTGGATATGGACTGGATACAATAATGTAAACCAAGTTCAACGATACGAAAGATACGAGTACAGGGCATCGGAGCATTATTCAAAATGTCAAACAAGAGCACAATGGGTTGTTGAGTTCATATCATTTTGATTTTAGATTACCTTTACTCAACACGTGAAATTTAATTTATTTAAATAACAATTTATTTTTCTTTTTTTTGGTATTAATTTTGTTAGTATAAACAATTTATCTCAAGGTAGGATAAGACTTATGACTATTAAACATTATTCAATACTTACATGTACATTATTGTGTTCACTATAAAAATGTAGGGTGGAAAACAATAAAGAGCAAGAAAATCTGTGACGACGAATTCATTTTCTTTTAATTTACTGGTAAAATTTAAATGATTTTTAAGGTAAAACAATTATAGACACTAGATCTATATGCATATGTCTTGGATATTATTCTACTTTTTAGATATTTGATAAATAGATAGGTCACCGTGGTGCAGTGGGAAGGCGACTCAGCGATGATTGATCAAGCTATCCTCGAAAGAAGGATTATATTTAAATTATTATCAATTTCTTGTTCTAGTAGGACAAAGTACGAACATGAAAACGTAGATATGTTGAATTATTTTATAAACGATAGTTGGATGGATACACTGGATAGTTGGAATACCAACTCAATGATTCAAGAACGTCGAACCCGATCTGTGACTGGAAGAATTTAAGAAGCTATAAAGTTGAAGGAGTTGATACTAAAATTGAAATCTCCGTCTTTGTAACCGTTGGCGTATATTATTGCTACAAACTAGACTAAGACTATGCTTCAAAATTTCGATATAGTGTACATTATTTCTTGTGTTTTATTACGTTTAATAAGTATATAAAGTAAATATATATTATTTTAAGCAAATAGATTTTGATTCTTGCACTTCAAACGGTATCTCTAGGATGCACAGAGTAAAAATAAAATAATATGACTTGTTAGTTTTATAATTTCTCTTGAGACAAACCGCCAAAACATACGCATAGTATAAAGTATACATGCACATACGTGGTATTTAATAGACCAAAGTTATTAATTAAGCTTTAATTGAATTTAATTTTGTACAATCAACTTATAATCTACGCATACTGATCCACTATTTGAATAATCATGATTATTTATACTGCTTACATATATTCGATAGGGTTTGAAATTTACCCGTGAAACCATTAGAAATTACATTATAGATTTTTAACAGTTTGTTTTAAGTGTTAGTCCACACTTAAGAAAGAAAACTATTTATTTGAACTAATACTACTTATTTGAATTATTACGTTTGAACGTATGGCTCAGTGGTCAAAGCGCCTGGTCGGTTTCCAGGAGGCGCGGGTTCGAGTCCCGCTATGTTCAAATTTTTATGTTTCCAAATAAAAATATTTTTCATTATACATACCAAAACATTGTTATTAGCTAAAGCAATACAATCGAGTATAAACGTATGTTTGTGTATTTTTGTTTGTCTTTCTAAATATGTCTGTATCGCATCTCTGATTGATGGCACCGGAGATTGCATGTCAGTACAGCTACGGGGATGTACGGATTACTTACTTGCTGCCAGAGGGTAAGTAGAGCGCACTATATGATGACAGAAACTTATAACTGTAGATTGAAAATATGGTTGTGTACTCTTATATCATATAGTTAATGTGTCGGAGAGCTATTAATTTTACGTTATGTCTAAAAATATATTCTATAGAATATTTTTTTTATTTTGATTTATAGATTATTTTATAATAAGAAAAAAATAGTGAGATTCCATAATATACATTATAATAATTCTCGACTGCTAAGGAAGGGTTATGTTTTTCGCGCGTATCTTGTATTTATGTATGTATGAAATATTCTTTATTACCTCATATCTCCAGAACCGCTGGACGGATTTTCATAATTGAGGCATCGTTAGAGTTGTATTAGCAGTCCAAGTGTTCTTAGATAGGTGACGTTAAAAAAAATAATCGTGGCGGCTGTATTGGACTTAGTGAAAAAAAAAAACATTTCGAAGACCACAATATGGGTATCAAATTCAAGAGCTCAATACGAGGATTTCAAAACGGTAGTGTAGCTACCCACCTTTAATATAGTGTGTAAAACGAAATAGTTTACCACTTGGTTACTTTTAGTTCTTTACTTCCTACTAATATTGTGAATATTAAATTTTGTGAGGATGAATGTTCGTTACACGTTCACGCAAAAACTACTCAACGGGATATAAATACTTTACAGTAATACTAGAATTTATGTAAAAAAATGTATATTTGGGCTATAATATAACAATAAGTTTAAGCAAAAAGAGTGTGTAAAGATAAAAATTAGTACACAATGTTATGTACATATATATAAATATACATTATACTTCAACAATATGCATTATATTTTATATAGTATTATAGCAGATGCTTATGTAGCATTGCAGTAATTTATTAAATAACGACAATATAATTCAAGAATAAGTCTGCTTATGATATTTCTCAAAGAAATGTTTTCACATGGTGTAACTGATATAACAAACACCTTTAAAAGTATTATTTAATAAATAATGCTTTGACTCATGATGCGTCTAGTGCTTAGAACCGTTTAGAGTTGTAACCGTGAATAATCCAAAAGAGATTCAGAGGTTCAGTGTTAAGAATTTTTTATTATGCCATCAGATGGTATCGCGCCGTATCGGCTCGTATGAGGCCGGTCGTGGCACAGCGGCACGAGGTGTAACTGCAAAACCGACTGGTTGGGGTTCGATCCCCACTCGAGGAGATGAAATATTTACTTAAATTTATATTTCCATTTCTTCGCTCTGGTGTCGAGGTTAAGCGCGGCGTTGAGTTCTGCCACTCAACACGCAATGCCTCCAGAATTCGGCAGAAAGTGGGGAACGGAGTGTCTTAACACTAGGTTCCCTCTGCCTACCCTGCTGTGTGCGGGATACAGCGTGAAGCTAATTTAATTTAATTATTTTTTTTATGGTATCGCGCTCTAAGAAGATATTTGCCATCAAAACGTCAGCCTTCACGACGTCAAGCAACATTGATAATATTGGTTAAAGATAATTTTGATCTACAATATATGTCGCCCCTACACATATATTGCCTTTATAAGAAATTTGATCCTAAAAGACCGTGCCATCATAATGGCTTCGAATTATTATATTAAATTTATTATACATTTATTTGGTACGAGTCTTTATGTGCATCATATTTATTTGTACCGCAATACTTAAGAGTTCGACTTGACTGCTGCCTTCCAAACATCACTACCCATTATATATATGAGATAACGGTTGCGATACTCGGGACATCAATACATTAACTAGTCAAGATCAATATGATATTAAAAATATGTAGATTGTATTATTTATAATTGACTATGTTATTTATGTGTATTGTCATGCATATTATTATTATTTTTTTTAATTTATTTATTTTACAATTTATATTCAAGGTACATACTCTTACAATGGCAACAAAACAAGAAATATGCCGCCTATTGTGATGTAACACGCACTTTACAGGTATGTCAAAAGTATTTTGCTAAATACCTACGGATACAAAATAATGTTCCTTTCACATGATCAGTGCTCACATACTTAGAACCACTTGTGAAAGTGAACAGAGAAAACTTATGTTAGGACTACAAGAATCTTACTTTATTCTACCATTTAGTACGCTGCGTCCCGAGACATCGCTTGCCATTCCTTGAATTTCGTTCTGTTACCATTTGGTTCTTTCTTTTGGTGCCTGACATGACCCCGATGAAATCAAAAAACATAATTGGACAGTTAGCGTAAGCTTCGTGTTGAAACAACAATATAAAATACAACTAGCAAATAAATGTCACTGTTGGTCTCCGCGAGATAAATTAACCATTTAACTCGCGGCTTCTTTCTATCTAAAAGAGTAAATATTTAATATCTCAACACTCAATACCAGACCGCATTGTAATACATATATTTATTAGAGATTATAAAAAAAATTATACGAAGTTTATTACAATTTAAATTGGTAATCGCTTACTTAATTAGAATTGTAATAAAATTTCGAAAGCAGAAATATTTGAACCAAGTAATGTAGGATACCGTACAAATTGTAGAACTTTGATTAGTTACTGCTGTATTAAATGTGGTCTATATCTAAATAGAAAAATCCACGAGCTATGAAATATGAAAATAAAAACTATATATACTTATCGCCTAATCCATGCTTTTTTGGAATAATCCCTCTATGAATGAAGCCATTCTCTCTATCTAGTTTTCGGCGTCGGCGTTTTTCAATAGTGTTTGGTACGTGGATTATAATTGATATGGACGGAAAATCACGGGCGGATTTGTTTGAGCTCCTCGTTTTTAAAAATATTACTGTATTGTTTGGGATTTTTGAAACATGTTTCTATTTTATAAAACTTGGTGACAAGAGAAAAATGTCCTATTTGTTTGTTAAGAGGCGCTATGCGTCTATTGTAAATGTAAGCTTTTATTATTTGATACCGACAGCTCAAATCATTGACATAATATATGCACACCAGGGTTTAAATTATTGAATATAAAAGAAATAACCTTTTTTTTTAAATAATACTTCACGTAAACGAAAATCCTAGCAGTTTTGAAAAAATATACATGCCTGCCTAAAAGTATTTTAATGTCCATAATCATAATTTAATTAAAGGATTTACGTCAATAAAACCCCTATAAAATATATATTATTTAATAAAATATTCAAAAGTAAAATAAAAATTTCATTTAGCAAGCTAGCTAATTGTACTTCCGTTAATTAAAACACTGAATTACATTTAAATTAAAATTAAAAGCCTTTACAAACCGTCCTCTGCAATTAACACAAATCGACATTGCGCCATTAATTCTCAAACTGTGCGTGTAGTGAACACGCCGCTCTGTAATCTGTTCCAAAGAGCGTATACTCCATAAATTAGTCCTAGTTAAAAGTACTATTTTAATGGAAAGCTTTAATGAATAAGCTTTAGCGACAGAGAATATTCCATTAGTATTTCGATTTTAGATATAAATGCGGCTGGTTGTGGCGCAGCGGCACCAAGTGTGACTGTATAAGCGACTGAAACTGACTGAAACGGAATGTCTTAACACTAGGTTCAATCTGCCTATCCTGCTGTGTGCAGGATACAGGGAGGCTGATTTTTTTATGTTATGTGTGAATTGAACTGGTTAACTAGGATATAATAGTTATTCAGCTGAAAAGTAGAGTGGCCTTTTACAAAATTTGCTTTGCGTTTTTTCAGAAGATGTAATTCTCTAAGAAAAAAAGGCGACTTAAAGGCCAAATATTTACATAATTTTCGCTTTATGCTGCCTCAAAAAGGTTGTCTATCTCCACCTAAAAGGCCGGCAACTCACCTGTAGCTCCTCTGGTGTTGCTCGGAGTCGTGAGAGGCGGTGGTCATTTACATCAGGTGACTCATACGCACGCTTGCCTCGTCTCAATCATTTTACAACGGTATATAACAAATACACAATACTATTATATTTAAAACCAGCGGCCCACCCGCGGCCCCGCCCGCTTGAACTACATGATTATTGACTTAATAAACAGAATTGACTGACAAATATGTATGTATGTATGTATAATATTGCACATGTATCTATAACGCTGCACTTTATCTACTCGAACGAGGGAATGAAAATAATTAATGTCCCCGAGTGGAGATAGAACTCACACTTAACACTACGTTAAGACACTCCGTCCCTCACTTTTCGCCGAATTCTGGACGCCATAATTTGGATCATAAGAAAATTTAATTACATAAGATTTTTTAAATATTTAAATGTCTTAAAGAAGCATAACTTCTATATATTCTTTTCTTACTTTACTCAATTACGGTTTCATAAGTCTTTCTGTAAATGCAATGAAAAAATGTCATTAGTCCATATTTTGTTATTTACGCTCAATGATATAATAGCAGTGAATGCATAATTTTGATCAATCCCTCTTAATATTCCATAATATATTCTGCCTGGAATATCGTACGTCGTGTTCAATATACATAATTTCCTATTCGGCGTGGTTACTATAATACTATCCTCATTTACCTACTGCGGGGTTCGGAGCTGCTGGCTGAACTGAATAAAACAAGGTATCAAGGTACATAATACGTTCTTTAATAATCTTTGAGTGGAGTTGAGTATGAAAGGACTAGATTCTGTTATAGTTCATTCAATCTGTTGCTATTGTGACGTTGTTATTACTGATATTGGTTACTCTTACTGTACGCGGTTTTTGTAGGTTCAAATATAGTATGTTTAGTAGAGCACGATTTCATAACGTAACTACTTATATACATATTTTCGTAGTGTTAAAGATAATATCGATTATTATAAATAATGAATAAATAAAAACAAAATGTCTGCATTTTAAATATATTTACCAAAAACAACTACGTGAAGCAGTAGGGCCGATGCTGACACGGGCAAAATTATTTTATTTACCAAAAAAAATATTTACATCGCTTTTACATACATGACGAATATATAAAATAAATAAATATAAGTTAAAATATTGCTTAAATTATTTAATTTTTTTACATAAATATAAAGCTTTAAATACTCTCCAAAAGATAGTTTTACTTTTAATATAATACCAATATCGAAAACAGTTTACAAACGAAATCTGAAAATTCTCTACCGTAAAACTGAAATATGAAAACTAAGTAATTAACTACCTTCATTACGAAACACGGACCAAAAAGAGTAGTTTTAATTGAACTCGCGTTTCTGTAAAAGCTTTTATACAACATAAAAACTAAAAAGTTCCAATAACCTTTGTAGAGTCATGTTAGTATATGTTAAACTGTGCATCTAGATTACACTGTAATTTTTAGTTCACGAAATATAATTTTTTTGTAAGGTGGATGAGTGTATTTTGCAAAGTAAAACATAGACACTTCATTGAAAATATTAAAAATGTAAAATATTTCTTGTTAAGAATGCAAACTTTGTAATTTTTTTATTAATAAACTGTCAATAGTGTAAAAGTTACTATAGCTTAGTCCTTTAGAAGTAAATAGACATAAAAATAAATCAG
Source organism: Heliconius hermathena (assembly GCA_013403705.1). Lineage (NCBI taxonomy): Eukaryota > Metazoa > Arthropoda > Insecta > Lepidoptera > Nymphalidae > Heliconius > Heliconius hermathena. Next base: position 51,235 of record JAAIXJ010001726.1, read on the forward strand.
CTTCACGCTGTATCCCGCACACAGTAAGGTAGGCAGAGGGAACCTAGTGTTAAGACACTCCGTTCCTCACTTTCTGCCGAATTCTGGAGGCATTGCGTGATGGGTAGCAGAATTCAACGCAGCGCTTTGTCTCGACACCAGAGTAAAGAAATGGAAATATATAATAAATTTAAGTAAATATTTTATCTCCTGGAGTGGGGATCGAACACACAACTAGTCGATTTACAGTCACACTTTGTGCCCCTGCGCCACGACTGGCCTTTAAATATTTGTATAACTTTAAAATTAGATAGCTAAAAAACAAGCAATAAACTTTAATTAAATTCTTGACACCGGAAAGTGAACAATAATTCCTGGTCTTCGAAAACTTCTACAAATCCACTGGGAAAATTTATTTGAAAGTTTAGTTAGTTCTTGTTTTTTAGCATTATTTAAAAAAGTAGACTTTAGCATGTCAAAATAATAAATAATATTATAATAGAATAATAAACAAAAATAAAATAAAACCAATTTCAAAACTACGAGTATATTTTATATGCACAAACTATTATAATAACTAAATTGTAGAAAATTATATTTGAATTACTTCAAAGTAAAGAAAACTTGAAGCCAGTCGTGGCGATGTGGCATAAGTGTACGACTGTAAACGTGACTGGTTGTGGGGTTGCGCCCACTCGAGAAAATGCGTAGCGTAGGTCCCTAGTAGGACCCTCTGTAGAGGCTTCTCAACTGCTATCAAATATTAGAAAGAGTTACTTCTGCAGTAACTGCTTATAATTGTTTTAGTCCATTATACAAACTTTGGAGAAGTTAATGCAACAGCTTTTGAAAGGAATAACTAAATAGGTACCTAAGGAGCTTGAGTGGTACTATATGTATGTATGTACGAGAAATATATCTGAACGTAAGGAGAAAGGTTAACATTGTATATCTAAGGAAAGTTAATTTGTTGTTTTTACAAACTTTTATTTACTTTCACCTGTTCCGTTGTCTGTAATCAAATCTTGCAAACTAAATTTGAGCCACTTCCAGGTTTCCAATTGAGCAGAAATTTTGCATATATAAATTGAATAAAAATACGATATTATTATGACATAGAGCTGATCTGATGATGGAGCTTGAAGGCGGCCATAGGAACTCAATAATTAAACGACGCAACCCCATCGAGTTTGAGCTCGTTTGATTCATCTTGATGAGTACTTTGATACTAAATAGTAACCAGGGTCTGATGATGGAGCTGAAAGGCGGCCATAGGAACTTTGTAACTCTAGAATTTGGGTTCGTTTGATTCAATCGAAAATCTTTGAATTAAAAATATTTAAAAAATCAGCTTCACGCTGTATCCCGCACACAGCAGGGTAGGCAGAGGAAACCTAGTGTTAAGATACTCCGTTCCTCACCAATTAAAAATACTAAAAAGTATAGAAATTAAAACCTTTTTTAAGAACAAGCTTTTATTATTTGTTATTAAAATGAACCAAAAAAGTAAAAAATAAATAAACTCTAATACGAAAATTATAACACTTAACTTTAAAAGTATAACTTTAAAAATATATAATAACTTTAAAAATATATATTTTTATCAACAGTCATATAACTAAGACGTTTCGAATATCATTCTTTAGCGAAGAATCTTACCAGCGCGATTCAGAAAGCGCCTTTATGCACAGCGCGATCTGTTGGGCTTAAAGTTAAACTGTAACTGTTCGGACAGTTATAAAATGCCGTTTTTATCTTAAATGTCACTAATATATAATTATATTATTCGAAAACGACGTTTTACTATACATTTAATACATACTATACTATACTATTTAATATATACTATAAAATAAAAAATTATTACAAACAATTATACATTTTTTATAAGTATAAGTATAGATATAGATTGCTATATAATTTTCGCAGGTAAACTAATGCCTTGAGTTCATTCAAATGACAATAACTTTATTTTTAATGAACTGATTTTGATGAAACAAATGTTAACGAAAAGAACGTTATGCTGAGATAAAACAAAGCAATTGGTGAAAGTTTTAATTAAATAGGTTCCGTACTTTCGAAGATTAGCGTGATCATACATACAGACAGCCAGACAGACGGACAGATAAGAAATAAAAAAATAATAATTTTGTTTTCTGTTATTCGTTTTAAGTGTCCCTCTATCCATTTCGGTCAAAATTACTAAATAAACAGATAACATATTTTTACTGTTTTATTATCTATAGAGATGACAAAATTGCACTCACGGCCACATCAGTAGCAAGTACATAATACGCCATCAGTAATTACCGAGAAAACGGCAAATATGCCACTTACATTACAAAAGGATGTAAAATCGTTCACAAAGAGAATAATTAATCAAAGTCACTTCACTGAAGTTCTGTTACTACGAGAAAACACCTTTTTTCCAAAGTGTTTGCTATCGATGCGTATGTACGTATATGTGATTGATGTTCTTTTTATACAAATGAACTCTGATGGAATATTCTACTACTATGACAAATATAAAAGTTGCGTTTATTGCTTATTTTTCTTTTATAATTGTGTTACAATGACTAACGCGAAATAGTTTTCAGCTGTTTTCACATTAATATCAATTAGCTCAAATACAATGTGGGAGTCAGTCTAAAAAAAATAAACTCAATAATTTTGAATTTAGATAAAACTAAAACTTAACAACTACATCATTAATTTTATGATCGATACTCACGAAATCAAAAGTCAACAGTATTCAACGATATTCCAGTTGACGTGATTCATTGATTTTTATTTGCTTAATTGTTATATATCTTTAATACATATCTTTTTGTCATCGTATAATCTGTCATCTGTCAACATATGGTCGATATAACGCCACTTATTAAAAAACTAAACTCGTAAACATATTACCTTTCTTTGCATTGGCAACCGGGGAAAATCAAAAATCCTTTTTGTAATAGATGAATTATATTAGTTCATGCATTAAGTAAATAACTTATTGAAGCTTTCAAATAGTAATAATTGTTAAAAACTATATAGTTTCATCAACCACATTGTTACGTATCATTGTACCGCTGTGCACTGGCAGTAAGTACCGCGATAAATTACATTTGAAATTAATTCATATTTCAAATCTAATTTATCGCGATACTGTCAACAGACCAACATTCAATAGCAATAAAATAATTTTAATACTTTTTTTTATTTTTTTATTCACTACAATATTAATCACTTATCTGTTCAAACAAAATATTTAACAATATGCAACGCAGATTTTTCTTTTGTATGGTTTTCTGAAACGTTTTTTTTTCTTTTTAGGTCTTATGTTTATTCAATGCTAAAATTATGGGAAGCAATAATAATTATTTGATTTTTTTTTGGGTGATAACCCATGCAATAAACTCAAGAATTGAGCAAAAACTGGAGAACCAAATGTTTTAACGGAGTACATAGTGAATATCTTAGCTAGGTTCCCAGATTCCTTTTACTCTATTATGTGCGGGATACAGCGTGAAGCTTAAAATACAATCCACTGATTTTAGAATCAAAAAGTCGCTTAAAAGCTAAAGCTAAACTAAATCCCTGAGAGTTCAGTGCAGACCTTCTCGAAAGGAGACGCGAACGAGGCGGCGACGCCAAAGAGCCCGCGGCTCGTTACCTTCTACTACCTGTGTCTATTGAAAGTTTAACTACATGAATGATCAAACACATTTCCTGTGAATATGAGGATTGTGCTTTTGACCATTTACTACATTACTATTTAGATATGAGGATAATATTTTATTATTTGAGGAGTGGCTGCACTGGGGTAGAAGCGTGTGACTGTAAGAACAACGGTCGTAGGTTCGATTCCCATTCCGTGGAATTAATTATTTTCATTTCGCTTTGTAACATAACAAACCTTGGCGTTGAATTCTGCCACTCAACTCGCAATGCCTAAAAAAATGCGCAGAAAGTAGGGGACGAAGTGTCTTTCTCTTTACATTATGTTTCTTGTACCTATTCTGCTATGGGCAGGATTCAGCGTGAAAATAAAATATACAATAGGTAGCCATATATAACTTTTCACGTTATAGTAAAACTGTGGAGTAATTGATTGAATTGTGGCTTGAATTTCCACTGCAGTATTAATAAAATATTTTCTTTTTTGTTTAAATCTGAACTTGTCAAAGTTTGTAGTAATATAACAAGTTGATCCAGTTAAAGTTTGCTAATTTATTTAATCAGCAAATTTTAATTGGATCAGATTAATTAATATTATATTATATTAATTAATATTAATATTATAACAAATGAGGCCGGTCGTGGCGCAGCGGCACGAGGTGTGACTGCAAAACCGACTGGTTGTGGGTTCGATCCCCACTCGAGGAAATTAAATATTTACTTAAATTTATATTTCCATTTCTTCGCTCTGGTGTCGAGGTTAAGCGCGGCGTTGAGCTCTGCCACTCAACACGGAATGCCTCCAGAATTCGGCAGAAAGTGGGGAACGGAGTGTCTTAACACTAGGTTCCCTCTGCTTACCCTGCTGTGTGCGGGATTCAGCGTGAAGCTAATTTAATTTTTTTTAATTTTAATTTATAACAAATGTACGTGATAGATACAAACGATATAAATTCGAATGAATCAAGTGATATATTAATATATAATTTAAAAAATTATAGAGGCTAGTCGTGGCGCAGCGGCACGAGGTGTGACTGTAAAATCGACTGGTTGTGGGTTCGATCCCCGCTCGAGGAGATGAAATATTTACTTAAATTTATATTTTCATTTCTTCGCTCTGGTATCGAGGTTAAGCGCGGCGTTGAGTTCTGCCACTCAACACGCAATGCCTCCAAAATTCGGCAGAAAGTGGGGAACGGGCTGTCTGAACACTAGGTTCCCTCTGCCTACCCTGCTGTGTGCGGAATACAGCGTGAAGCTGATTTTAAAAAAAATATATGAAATCGCTTATCCCGTATGATTATACGTATGATTGAAAATTAATTCTCTGAATGACCGGGACTCATTAATGATTGCAAGATACTATTTAAAATGGACTCTGATATTGAATTTAATATAAATTCAATATCAGAGTCCATTTTAAATAGTATCTTGCAATCATTAATGAGTCCCGGTCATTCAGAGAATTAATTTTCAATCATACGTATACTTATAAAAGACTTTAGTCTTAACGTTTACGTTGTAATAATAAAAGCTACTGCATTATTTATACTACTACATATGATATACTAAGTGATATGCCTTTATAAAATAAAATGAGATAATTACAAACATACAATGATGATGTATTGCTCTATGGCAATAATATTCACCTATAATAAAAACGTGTATTTGCATACATATGTTAAACAATAAAAATATAGTAATAAGTATTTATTCAATCAGATTATTAATCATTAGAGCAGTCGAACGTTTTGAACTAGCTCCTATAGTTAAACAACAGCTTATTCATGAAATCAATCAATGTGAGCTTATTTGTACGTGCGTATTTCACAGTTTTAACAAACGAGATTTCTAATAAATTCAGGACATTACAATCGGGATTACACATCAAAGCTACTTGATAGGGGTAATCAAGTTATGTACGACAAAGTGATTGAGCTGACATTCCTTAACTGGTCCCTGAAAATAGATTGTTTAGAGGAATTTCAATATTATTTGCTGTATGGAATGCAATAAATACATGTAGTAAGCAAATTGATTCCTATGAAGAATTGTGTAGTATTTATATAAGCAATGTTGATAATGAAGTAAAATTAAAACAAATAACTATTAAATTTACTGTGGCCATTAAGTTTCGATTATTCATAATATAGGATCATATTCTCTAATGATTTTTTAAACTACAAGTTCATTATTACAGCTCTATGCGGATACATAGAGAAGCAAAAGATTATTTATTTTTTGATTGTTTAAAAATCATTATGACCAACATAATCCATTTTTTAATTAATAAAAATTATTTTTTTAGCAATTTCGTTCCCTCGTCTCTTTGGAAGCATTTCGTGTTGACTCGTGGAACTCACGCTCAGCTTTCTTTTGTTACTAGGACGAAGAAATAAAAATAAATCATTCCACCGAGTGGAAAACGAACCATCCCGTTGACAGCTCTGTGCCGCAGCACCAGAACGACCTCAAATTTTAAAGTATTTAATTTTAAGTTTGGCAATAGCAAACTCGTCGAAACTGTGGAATTAAAACTTAATTTCAGAGAAATTTTAAGCGCAAATAGTTAATGAAATTGAACTCCATTCCAAAAAGTTAATTTCGCTTAAAGTTTGTTGGATTTATTGAAATTGTGGCAAGTTTTTCATATATTGATTTTCTAGTTCCGTATCTTGTATAAGATGCCGTGGAGATGTGATCTCTTCGTAGGATATGCGGAGTCAGCTTAGCTAATCGAATCCGCAATGAAGAGATACACAGAATGTCAGGTACTAGCGAGGATGTCACGGTGAGAATGAAAAAGAACGTTCTTCGAAAACACAGTATCAAAGATACTGAAGGAAGGTCACGTAAAAAGCATGAGGACTCCCCGGAGGGCATGAATGAAGAGGTTGATGACAGTGGACGAGGCGAAAAAAGTATGTAGAGATCGTAGCGTTTGGCGCTCCGTTCTCTTTGACTACCTCGCTAGGGATAAAGCGCGAAGTTAAGTTAAGTTATTATAAGTATAAGTATAGATATAGATTGCTCTATAATTTTCACAGGCAAACTAATGCCTTGAGTTCATTCAAATGACGATAACTTTTTTTTTGAACTGATTTTCATCACGTGATCATACATACAGATAGACAAACAGACAGATAACAGACAGACAAGAAATTAAAAAATATATATTTTTGCTTTCTATTATTCTTTATAAGTCTCCCTCTATCCATTTATGTTAAAATTACTAATTGTACAGACAAAATATTTGTACTGTTTTATTATACAAGGTAGAAGTGTCAGCACCACTTTAAATGAAACCACAGTTTAACTTCTCTATAAAATCCTAATACAATAAAAAAAATCCCAAAAATGAAAAAGTTTTTTTTTCAAACAAAATAAATATAATAACAAAATTATTGTTTTAAAATAAAACGCCATTTGTAAAGAATAACGTAAACACACACTAACCTGTTAATCCACTTATGATCGTGTTCTAAAATGTTTGCAGTGCATTTTTTAAGACAATTCTTAATCTTATTATTGTGTGTGCGTACAACAACAACTACGTAAGTTGACTACTTTTATCATTCATCTTTGAAAGAAGAGAGAGTTTTTCGCTATTACTTTGAATTGATCCCTTTATCGTAGACAATAGCGATAGAGCCAACACCCCGTCGGCACAACGCAGCGGTGCTGCAGCAACTACTGACATAAACCGCTTTTATTGAATTGCGATTGACTATATTTAAAATTCTGAGTCGATTTTCACTTGAATTCTTTTCATAGATCGTGTTTGTTAGCTAGTTTTTTTAAAAATTATATAATAATTATAATTTAAATGAATTTTTAACTCTCGATTACTGATGTAATTTATAGTTTAGTAGTTAGTTACTTATACTATATTTATAGAAATATATTACCAAACCTGAGTGTTTCTAATATTGAAACTTCTTTTTCTACCTATCTAGGCACTTTCTGTTAAAATGCCTAGATAGGCACTGTCTGTACATATAATATGTGTATAATTATTCGTAACTGGAATCAAATCTATTACTTCAGATACATGAAAAAGCGATATTAGAAGGTTGTCTGTCATTAATAATTTTTGGAGTCTCGTATAAAATTTTATTAGCATTTTAGACGGACATGTGGAAAAATTACTTATTTCATTTCGCTTTTGTCTAGACATATCCATACAATATGTAGATCTTGAAGTTATGCCACTCTTCTATATAGATATGTTATAAAAGAAAGAAATTATAAAATAAGTAATATACGAAAAATATGTCGTACACAACTCTTCACTATTTATCTATTGATATTACAATTCACCGAATATAGCTATGTACGAGTATAGCATTAATATCACTGCGCTTGTAACGTGTTCACACGGCACAGACTTTCTTGGTATAAAAACAGGAAATCTATGCACCTAACAACCCAATAAAAACTAAGATTTGTTGTATGAACATTTCTTAGACGCGGCCATTAATTATGTACATATTATACATATGTATGTGCTGATTGTTCAGCAGTATTCTCGTAATCACAATATGCTACACAGGCTGCGCTATATAAGGCAGATAAGAAACAGATATAAGGCCTCCAAGTGTTATGTTTTCTTGCTTATTGTACTGCTATTGGTATTGTACTTACGTATTGGTATTGTTTCGATTGGACAGCTGGATTTTTTAAGCAAAAAACGTAGCTTCCGTCGTATAATGATAAACTATATTGATTTAGGAATTTTGTTTGTGAATAATATTCAATATTTCATGTCTGATATACTCATGTCTCATGCCTCAGTCGTTCATTACTTCGTTCATTTAATTATATATCTCTATCTCTTTTCTATCTCTATATATTATAAAATAATAACGCTTTTCGTCTCTGTTTGGCCTTTCTAACTCTTCTTCTTCTTAACCACCCAACAGATTTTGATGTGGTTTTCACCATTAGGTAGAGTATTTTCCCTACCCGTTGAGGCACTTTCACGCATTGTAACTGATATCTCAAACACCTTTGAATATATTATTTAATATAATAATGCCTTGGCTCGTGATGTGTCTAGTGGTTAGAATCGTTTATAGTTGTGATCGTGAAGAACCCAAAATCTTTTAGAGATTCAGAGGTAACAGTATTAAG
>JAAIXJ010001726.1:62213-130568 GCA_013403705.1 Heliconius hermathena
GTTGAAGCAACAATTCACACATGAGAAAACGTCGTTCTACGTCTCTCGGCTTCAACTCATACGGCACCCAATGCCCTTGCTTTTGGATCATTCCTAACGCTTTTAAACGTTTTGAAACTGTTGACGCATCTATTTGTAACGTTTTCCCGAGCTCTACTAACGTCTGACATGGATCTTCTTCAAGCATTGCCTCCAATTCTTTGTCTTTGAATTTTGTCGGTGCTCCAGAACGCTCTTTGTCTTCAAGGTCAAAATCATTACTTTTGAAGCGCCTAAACCAGTCTCTGCACGTTATATTCGACAACGCATTGTCACCATATGTCTCAACGAGAATTCTGTGTGAATTTCTGGGTTCTGCTGCAGATTTTTTCTGAATAAAGCAGTGCAATAAAATTCCCCGCAAAAACACTTTATTTGGCACAAAAGTACACATTTTCATAAAGGGAAAATAAATATGTAGTTGACACTGTAGTAAATACTATTCTACTATAATTTGAGGTTACATATAGTACTACTTTGGTGATTCGTTACCGTACGAAATTACATGCACAGAGAGCCGCAACGCCATCTTTCAAAAAACAGCGAGAAATTATTCATTCACCTAATAGTATTTATCTACAAATGTATAATTTTCAGAACTAGTACTGCCTGCAGATGCTAGATGCCAAATTTCATAATTCTAGGTTAACTGGAAGTACCCTATTAATGTTGATTCCCTTAATAGTGTCAAAATACGAGTTATTTGCTATTTAAGGCTATTATTTTGAAGGATTTAACCACAAATGTATAGTTTTCAGATTTTTTCTAAGCTAGTACTACCTGTAGGTGCCAGCTGCAAAATTTCATAATTTTAGGTTAACCGGAAGTACCCTATGAACTTTGATTCACTTTATAGTGTTAAAATACGCGTTTTTTTGCAATATGGACGGCCATATCTTTTTTTAAGTAAATTATTTTTTTTCAGGAAATCTTGGGGCCGCAGATCTTAGTACTCGTTTATGGTTTGAATTTCAACTCGATATTTCCAAGCGTTCCTGAGATAAAGGCTCTTGACAGACAGTCAGATAGACAGATGGACAGACAAACAGACAGACAGACAAACAGATGGACAGACAAACAGACAGATCGACAGACAGACTATCAGACGGACAACAAAGTGATCTTATAAATTAAATTAAAAAAATTAAATTAGCTTTATGCCTATAATTAATTACCTAGTGTTAAGACACTCCGTTCCCCACTTTCTGCCGAATTCTGGAGGCATTGCGTGTTGAGTGGCAGAACTCAACGCCGCGCTTAACCTCGACACCAGAGCGAAGAAATGGAAATATAAATTTAAGTAAATATTTCATCTCCTCGAGTGGGGATCGAACCCACAACCGGTCGGTTTTGCAGTCACACCTCGTACCGTTGCGCCACGGCCGGCCTCATTCTCTTCGTGATCTTATAAGGATTCCTTTTTTCCTTAAAAGGTACGGAACTCTAAAATATACAGTCGAATTGATAACCATCGTCACATTTTCTGCCACTTTGGATCATCACGGCGCCGTGATGGTTCAAAGTGCTCGTTAATATTATTAAGACACGTTATTTTTTACCACCAGGCACCGATGCAAATGTCAACCTAATAGTCAAATACAAGCTGTACATAAAAAAAAATCGAATGAAATTAATTTGTAATTTCATATACCGACTGACTCCACATCCATAAGCATTGTGTGTCATCGGTCACATTCCAACTGTGCCAAAATAAAACCAAAATTCATTCAACTAGAATACATAAAAACAATTGAAATTGTTTCCTGCATACGTTTGGGCACCACTGAGAAACGAGATAACATTTATAATCTGTTGCTGTACTATGCACTTTTTTAAAATGACGGACATGTTGTGTACAAAAACATCTAAATTGTTCACTGGCGTATTCCAAGCATAAAGTACCATTTTATTGCTAACAGCCTTTTAAACGCCATATCGTCATCGGACATTTCTATTACTATTTAGTTTATTTGTGTCAAAATTGCCACAGCAGCAGCAGATACAATAGTATTTTATATTTTTCAGTTCTCATAATTTTATTATACGTTCTGTTCTGCATTTTTGATTCGATTTTTGCAAAAATATGAGACAAATTGTGAGAAGAATATCGCCACAATTCAAAGAACTATTTGTGGCCATTATATCATATGATAAATATACTTTAGTTTATTGTCATCACAAGTTAAATATGTAGCGCTCACTGATAGCGCGCGGTAATGCGCTTCTGTCTTAGTATTATGGAAATGCGTAATATTTAAACAGCTGAATAAAGTCTTCGAGACAAGAATTCGTTAGCTTAATAGGTGAGATACCTATTGCCTGTAGTAAGAGTTCGTTAAGCATAGCGTTTATAACGTTTAACCACTTGTAAAAAATGTTAGTAACTCATTTATCATCCATTGGTCAACATTATATACAAAATTATTTGTATAATCTAATGGAAATATAAGTTTCCTACCGCAATAGACAATATAATATTATGTAAATTATATTTAATAAAGCGAACGGTTTGATTTCAAATGTATGTATTATAATATAAATATTGATACGATGATTTATTGCAATCGCCATTTGTCTAAAATTGTCACAATCAGATGTGTATGGAAACATGTTGAAATATTCTGCCTAATATTTAGAGTGCATGAAATCTGCTTCATTATTTATAAGTTATAATATTTTAATTACTAAGTCCTTTAGCTAACACTATTTTAGGTGGACTGCATATCAGTTATATTGCTATCGTCTCCTAAGAGTGATTTTTTTCATTTACATCCGAGATACCTAGAACGAGAGCACTGCCGAAGGCAGCTGGCATCAATTGAGAATCCAACACGAGCAGCAGTACTTCGATAAAGTTCGATTAGTTTAGAGTTCTGAAGATTTAATGACTCCGTAATCGCAAAGGAATTATATCTTCAAATATTTTTTCGCTATTTTACCTTTAACTGCGAGTAGTTTCACAAAAAATATTATTTTAAATGTTTATCTTGAAGTCATCGTGACGCAGTAACACAAGCATATGTCTGTAAATGCGACTTTTGTAGGTTTATTTCGTATCTCGGGTATAAAATATTAAATATACATAGTAAAAACGGAAAGCGAAGCGTTAAATTCCATCAATTAACACACAATGTCTCGAAAATACGGTACCATTTTGAATAAATCATAAAAAAGAAAAAATTATAATATTTCGCAGATATCAATCCTGCTATTATTCCGCTAAGGTAAATTATCGTGCATTTTTAAATTGTCTCCTCGATCGTTACTTAGAATAGGTGCAATATTTATAAATCTGCTAAAAATGAAGAATGAAACGTAATGATAAATAAATATCGAGAATGATAAACAAAGTCTTTTACTAACTAAATTGTATATTGTATCTGTATGTCTATTTGTCTGTTTGTCTGTTTATCTGTTAATCACGTAAAAAGTACACAATAAATTTAAGCAACTTTTATACACATAATAAAAATTACAAGTAAATCAGAGTAACTTTTAGTGTTAATTTCATTGTAATCGCTTCACTCTATCAAAAGATATAAGTATTTAAATTTTCAAGAAGTTTATATTTGAAATAGTAGAAATCGATACAAGTAACGCTATCTATTGACAACAAATAGTAGGTACTAACGAATCTTGATAACGCATCAGACATTCTATGGAGTTAAACACTAATTACGACGGGACGAACATTAATCATTTTAATACTTTAGCACAACACATCGTTTTCGGTTAATATAATTTTATGTTAGGTGAAATTTTTAAGCATTTTTAAACTGTCCTTAATTTTAAATCTTAAATAGATGGCGCTGTACATAAAAGACTTTATATTTTTATAGTTTGGTAAGGTTACCGCTACACTCTATCAAAAAATAATGTACTTAAAGTTTTTAAAATATTTATATTTGAAAAAAAAATAGAAACGTACGTAACGATATCTATTGACTACATATGATAATGAATGTTGATAACACATAAAACATATTGTTGAGTTATTATTTGTTAAACGTTAATGACGTCGTGTAAGTGTGATCTATACTTATAATAAATTTAACATAAACATAGTAGTATTTTTTTAACAATGTTCGAATGGTTACAGTTCAATTGTAAGTCCAATAGATAGCGCTGTGCAAAAAACGTCGTTTTCTGAATCGCGCTGGCGAGATTCTGGGCAAAAGAATGACTTTAGAAACGTCTTATTTATTTGGCTGTTGATAAATTTACGCACTTTACAAAGTAAACTAAATTGAATTTTTGGTGAAGATTACCTTCGTAACAGTCTAGCTTAATTCGTAATTATTTAACACAGTGATAAAGAATGACTTAATATTCAAAGAAATATTTTGAATAGGTTCTTCAGTCCGTTCGTTCGTTTATTTTATTAATATTTTTTTAAGAACCGTATAAAAAAATAACTTTTGGGAGCAACCTCTAAAAAATTGTGTCTCAAGAATAAAATGCTCTGACACTGTTTATAAATATATATCCCGCAGTATTGTTTCATAACTTATTATATTATTTATTAACTAATTAGTAAACAATTTGCTTCATCAAAGACAGGCTCCACTACTTCACAAATTATATGATCTCTTATATAAACTATAACACCATCATTTTGGTTGCTATGACTTGACTTAAAGAAACCGAAATTAGGAATGTTGGGTATGACTGTGACTTTGCTCAACCAACATTCTGACAACACTACCACATCGATATTATAACTTAATCTTTCTAATAATACTAAAAGTGAATCGAAATGCTTCGAATGTTAACATGAAGGACTTTTAGCCCTGCATCCAATTTGAGATATTCATTATATTGTTCGGGAGTAAATATTTGTGAGTCTGACACTGATATATTTTCAATATTTTCTACAGTCGATTTGTCAATTAACATATTTGTTAATATTTATAACGTGAGTGCATATTGTTATAATTAAAATTTTTAGTTTGACTTTTAAAAGACTTAGATTAAAAAACCAGCGTGAATTATGTGTTTAGTTCCTTTTGAGACTTTGTAATTACGGTTCTTAATATTTAAGTTGTAAATTGATTTGTGTGTGTTGTAAACATTTTTTATGTTGTGTAATTTTGAGAAATTGTTAAAAATTATGCTCATAAAATTATTATATATATCAAATAGTACATAAAGACAATGAGCGTAAATTTTATAAGCAAAAATAATAATTAAATCTAGTTTGAATACAAAAAAGATAACACGAATAGGCATTAAAACGGCTAGTCATTTCATGGGTCTTAAGACAGACAGCTCGTTCTCATCTTTTATAATTTTGAAACTTTCTCCTTCCTTCTTCCTTAAGAGTATTTTCCCATTTAATATCCAACAGTGGGAGTATTCACTTGACTTGGCGAAATCCCGGGAAAGATAAAATAATCTCTTCATCTTGGGCGATAAACTTTCAGATATGTATATTGGTTTCGATGGACCATTAAATCCCACTTTCTCGGTGGTCAATCTATTGTTTTCTCTGTTCTTTTTTCTATACATACGAATGATTCTTTCCTTCATCATGACTCCTGTAAAATCAACAACAACATCATTAAGGAACAATAATAGGTTTATATTTTTTTACATTTTTAAAGTAATATTCCATACTTAGGAAAGAAAAATATTTATTAATAAAATATATACAAATTTGAACGTAGCTGGACTTGAACCCGCATCATGTAAAAATGAGTAAATATACTTATTTAGAAAATGTATAAAAATTTGAACGATATATTAACATTCGGGACGTCTTTAAATTATGCGGGGTTCCTGGTAAAGATTTTATTGATTGAAGAATTACTTATAGGTCCCGACTGGTAATTGTAATAAACTATTGGGCTTGCTTATTTTCTTTTTAGTTCTATACAGTCGGGGTTTTTGTTTTTATAAATATTTTTTTATTTTTCACTTTTTTGTTAGGTTACTGTGTCGACAAAGTGGACTAGGGGAACGCACCAGAAACGCAGATGCTGTCCGCCGGTAGAGCGCAACTGAAGGACAAAATCCCAATTGGCACCTACTTGTGCAATTCATGTCGCAGCTCAAGGACATCGCAAATGTTCACGGCTGCAAATTCAATGGATCTAGAAGAAATGCCGAATCAGCTGAATGGCTTGACAGACATTGAAGAGATGCTGATTGCTAGAGTTAATCCTATCCTACGAGTTTACCAGCTAAGAGCAGGCAATACCGATACACTGGTCACGTACTTAACGTCGAACAAGACTTGAAGTCACTGGCAAGAGTACTTCCGCAGCATTTCGCGGATTTGCCCGTGACTTTAATTCATTGCGAAATAGCAGCTAGGTACCGCGAATTCCAAGTTTGTAGGGAGAAAGTATTGGAAGCATTGGTCTGGTTCAAGCAAAACAATGTCTATTATCACGACATTGACATTGATTTGGCAGAAGTTAATGCTCTAGCTTCTGGTGATGAAGACGTATCTTGATGATGAGGAAATAGTGGAGACAGCAGGTCCGGCGTTAGCTTAAGGTCCTGAATTTGCAATGTCGGTCAAGAAAGCTAAAAAAGTTCCAAATTTATTGATAAGTCGTGGCATTCAAACGAATGAGCGTGATTGCGTTACTCGTGCAATATTCAACATGATAGAAACCTTTTTTTTTAAGTTTCTCATAGTACGCAAAAAGTTGTTCGATATTTTTATTTATTTGCTCATTTTGTATTTTAAAAATGTCAATATTAAAGAGTCACTTTATTTTAAGTACCTCTTAGTTTTTAAAATTACATTGCGCAACATAGCTTCACTAAGCTTCACGTGCATGTGGCGGAATCTAGTATTTATACAACTGTAGCCGAAATATGTCGCATTATCATAACCAATTATAATTACTTCAAGGAGTTTTAAAAATATGTAATTAGTGAAATTTAAATTGCAAATAATTGTACCTATCTCTATACTAAGTTCTGTTTAAAGCTTTTTCCCGCTTTTTCCCGCTTGGCAGAGGAGGCACAAGAAACCTAATGTTAAAACACTCTGTTCCCCTCGCATTGTAAAATTTTAGAACGCAGCTTAACTTTGCTCTTATTCTTGTTAGCAGTGCAGGTCGAAGAAATGAAAATATTATTCACTCTCCGAGTGATTGTGTATTTTTTTTTACTTAAATCATCTATGATCGTATCATACTATTTAAACAGTAAATAGATAAATTTTACAAAAATATTTTTTACGGAAAATCACAAATAAGAATAGTAATAAAACGCCAATTAAATATCAGGATATTTTTTAAATTTTGTGTCCTTACACGCACATCCTCTGACCTACTTGATGAATTTGAATGAAACTTTTTTTATAGTGTAGCTATTAGATCTGGATAGGATCTAACCTATATTTGATTTTGAAAGTTTTAACATCTGCTGTAGAACCGTAGTGGTCCAGCTAAATTATAGGAAACTATTAATTGTGTCCATAACAAAAGTTGTTGAACGTGATAAGCATTTTCCATCATCATATTCATCCATATTTTATAGAAAAAGATTTTTACAAACTTATATTTGCAGTTCATTTCATACAAAATGAGTGTATAAGTCTGCAAACTTAAGTTTGCACTGTACTGCAAGTTCTCACTACTTGCCCTACTTGATAAGTACCGGCAAATTTCATACAAAAAGTAGCAAAAATGATGCATAAACTCTTGTATTTTTGATTGATTGACTAGACGCTTGATTTTTTTCTGTGTTCCAAGTGAATATTCGATATTATTTTTAGATTGATACATCCACGCGATCTCGCGAATCGTATTGACTGATTAAAACGGATAGACAGAGACAAAGAGATAATATAAGGGTTCCGTTTTTTTCCTTTTGAGGTACGAACCCCAAAAAATATAATATATATACAGCAAGCGATAGGTAGGTATATAAATTATATGAACAGATGTGTATTGACACACCTGTTCATATAATATGTATATACAAACATTTGCAAAATTTCTGCTATAAAAAGGAGCTCTTGTGTAGAATTTTATAGTTCGGTTGAGGTTCCAGGCCCACAGTAATAGTCAACTGAAAAAAAGATTAGATCAAGAGTTGAAAAATGGCGTTCGCTAAAGTGACATTCTTAATGTTATGTTTAATAATTGCAATTGAAAATGTAAAATGTGAGTATTTACTGATATTAATAATAAATTTATTTTATGACGCCATATTCCATACGTTCGTAATTCACGTGATATTTATAACAAGCGCATAATAATTGCAATACAAATTATGTTGTAAAAAGGTATTTTTTTTATTGTTTTTAGCTTCATGGTGTATCCCGTACATAGCATGGTAGACAGAGAGAACCTGAGAACCTAGTATTAAGACACTCCGTTCTTATTAAGACACTCTGTTCTTATTAAGACACTTCCGTTCTGAACTTCCGCCGAATTCTCGAGACATTGTGTATTGAGTGAATGACCTCTAAATGTAGACCGTCCACACTATCCTCCTCGATCACCACAGGCTCGCGCAACTGGAGTCAAAGGATCCTACCATGACCCCAGCGGCGGGAGCGGTGAGTGTACGTACTCGAGCCGATTAGATCGTATCACCTGGCCGAACCTTTTGCCAAGCATGATGCTATACGCAGAAATCGGAATACAACGTGCAGTGTGCAGCTAAAACATCTTAGATTTTTATAATATATTTGCATCTATTTTGAAATTATCAATATCACTAATCAGTCATCCGTCGGCCAATCTATCTGTCAGTACTTGCTAGATTGGTTAATGGGTGACTGCCGACGTGACCCATATTATTCAATAATATATATTTTATTTTTTCACATTGTTTTAGCCAGAGAGTGCAGAAACGCTAATGAGACCTTGGAGTCTTGCGCTTGTGACCGCACTTGCCTTAATACAAATCCAGAAAAAACTTGTACGTCTTGTAAACCGATGTGCATCTGCCGGCAAAATTTATATAGAAATAATAGAGGTCAATGTGTTCCATTAGGTGATTGTAATAAACCATCAGATTTGTAGTGTTGATGGTGAATAATAAAAAGTCTTAGGCTTACACTGAGTATATTCAACACCACTTTAAAGTACATATAGTTTCAATACACACAAATAGTAAATCACGACACAGTTTATACAAAAGTCAACCACAAACATATATATAAAAGAGAACAAACTAAATACTGATTTGGAAGAAAATATAGTATAAATAAACTAAATACGAATACTTACTATAGAATACATTTGTTTATAAGTGATAAATAAATAAATTACAATATTGAAATATATAAATAACACATATTAAATAAACTATAAATGTAAATAATAGTTTCCTACATTTATATAGTGTAAATAATACTTTCCTATATTTATATATAGGTATAATATGGTTTCAAAGTCGACAATGCTACTTATGAATATACTGTAGCTTCTCCTCTGTACCTTTCGCTTTATAATATAATAAAAAACAATAAAAGTTTTCGAATTAGAACAGTATATTTTTTGTTATTATGACCTACGACAGTGTTTTATCATAAATTTTTAGCCCTGCTAGATAGCTGTATACAAAAAACATTCACAAAAACATTTACAATTATTATTAAACATTACAATATTTTCGTATTTTGAATGTATTATTAGTAATCAAACCACTTTGGCTGTACTGGATACAACTGGTTGGTTTTAATACAATTAAATTAAAGATATTCTGAAGATGCAATAAATAAAAAGAACTGGTCCTGCCATTTTTCAATTGTTTTTCAAGCTGGCAAAATGAACGTATGTGACGAAAAAATTCGGTACATTTTAAAATTTTATTAGAAAAAGATAAAAATGCGACGAATGCCGCGAATAAAATTTGTGCTATTTACGGATCCAATGCGATATCAATAAGAGGAGCACAAACATGGTTCAAACGTTCAAATCTGGAAATTTTAGTGTAAAAGATGAGGTTCGCTTTGAACGCCCTGTCACAAATAAAATCACTGCCATCTTTGAGAAAGTGGAGCAAGATCGACATATTAGTAGCTACGATGTTGATGAAGAACTGGATGTTGATCTTAAACAATTTTACGTCATTTATGAAAGTCTGGGTACAAGAAAAAAATTGACATTGGGGTACCACATGATCTCACTTAGAGCAATCTAATGCAACGTGCTTCCATTTGCGATTCTTTGTTGAAACATAACAATTCCGAACCATTTCTTAAACAGCTGATTACGGATGATGAAAAATGGTTGACTTACGATAAGAATGTATGAAAAAGATCATGGTCGAAGCATGGACAAGCCCTACAGACCGTATCAAAGCCCGGCCTGACTTGGAACAAAGTGATGCTATGTGTATGGTGGGATTGGATAAGAATCGTCCACTATGAACTTTTGCCACCAGGTAAAACAATTGATTCTGACCTATACTGTCAGCAACTGATGAAGTTAAAAAAAGCTATTGAGAAAAACCGGCCGTAGCTGGTAAATAGGAAGGGCGTAGTATTTCACCATGGCAACGCCAGACCGCACTGATCTATAGTCAGCAAAAATTGAGAGAGCTTGGATGGGATGAGTCGATGCATCCTCCATATAGCCCTGACCTTGCACCATCATACTTTCACCTGTTTCGGTCATTACAAATTTTTTTTAGGAAGTATAAAGCTAACCTCAATAGAATAATGTGAACACTACCTGAACACTACCTGTCAGATTTTTTAAATTAAAAATCTCAAAATTTTTACAGGAATGGGATCATGGCACTACCCATAAGATGATGAGGCAACAAGTCATCGATCAAAATGGCACATACATATTATAAATAAATAAAAAAATATATTATAAATATATATTTATTTAGAAAACGTATAAAAATTTGAGCGTAGCGGGACCCGAACCCATACCTCCTGGAAACTGACCTGGTTGGTTTCCAGGAGGCGCGGCGGGTATTTTTCTTTCCTAAATGTGGAATAACGCTTTAAAAATGTTAAAAATATTTTCCTTTTTATGAACAATACGAAAATACTTTTGCCCCGACCTTATATATTGTTTCTCAACTCTTTAAACTTATGCTTATACTAATTATGTTCTATTATAATCTTTTATTGAAAGTATTATAATATAATTTAAGCGAGTTTTTGTGAAAAAATGATTTTTCACACATAACCAGTATTTTAGCGCTGTCTTTGAAAAAAAATTAAGTAAGAAACTACAGTATTTAATTATTGAAAATAAAATATTACATATAACTAAATTTAACAAGCAATAAATTTAAATTTCTTCCAGTAAATAACGATCTCACGTTTACCATAACCGTAATGAAAACAAACAATCTAACAAATCAGTTTAAAATTGACATACTAAACTAATATAAGGTGATAATATAAAAAATAATTTGTCTATATTATGATGTGAAAATTTTATAGTAATAGCCACGTTTGTCAGCATCAGTACTAACCACTACCACAACGTCAAATCAAATACATGTTGAAGTCCAAACTGCGATCGTTTTAAACAAACTGTATTCTGCTGGTCGAAAAAATTAAATTATTATATAAAATTATTGAATATATTTTAGGACAATGACATTTATAGCTATTAGTATAGCTATATAGACCAAACATATATATTTTTTATAAAAACGCAATACTTTAACTAAATAAAACATAAATAATATGCTCCTTTAAGTGTATACAATTGTATTATTATATTATATTATGGTTTGAATTATTAATTTCCCGAGACTCGAGAGGAAGCCGCTTTTTATTGCATAGATAACACACACACACATATATTTTTATGAAAACTTAAAGCAGAAATCATTTAAAATATAGATAGTTATAAGCTAATGTATACGTGGTTCAATTTTGAGTTTAATAAATCGATGGCTCCTAAGTATAAGGGCCAAAGTGCGAAATCACAACTTTACAGGAGAAGCTTCCAAAGTTTAAATTTGCTATAATTTTATGTTGGTACATCCGAAGAAAACGAAACTTTGCTTATCAGCTAAGACAACTATCCTCTTTATATATACCGTAGTATTTTATTTATATTTATCCTAGTTTTGTTTTTACTGCACAATGGCCCTTATACGTTAGTTTTTGTTATATTTATTCTTATCTAAAAACACTCTAAAAAGGCCAATGTACCACATTGGCTGTTTTACGCGTATAATGCTAAGTAACAAAATATAATATTTTTTTCATATTTTACTTATAAAACTGATTAATAATGAGACTAAGGTAACAACTGATTATAACGAATGATAGTAAGTTAGGTATTGTGGTAACTATGTCACATAGAGACTTATACGTTATACGATTTGGTAACATGATAACTGAGTTTTCACTTAGATCATTTAAGTAATAGAAAAAAAATCGCGTTTACACATTGTTTTAAAAAATAATCAGCCCCAAAAATGATTATTATTAGGTCCTCTATATGAATATATTGTATTTCTTAAAGAAAAGCTTAATTGAATGTTGAATTTTAGTAAGATCTAACTATTCAATTTAGTAAAAATTTAGCTTTAATAAAAAAAAAGTATTGACGTGGACAGACAAAAAATAAAGTCTGTATAACATCAATCAAAAAATAAAGAGATAAAATTACTTATTGTCTTATTTGACACGATATAATTAGAGGCGATTAAAGTTTTTTAACAACTGTTGTTATAATCTGGTGGTATAATAATTTTCGACATAACTTACACAATCCTTCTTTTTGCAAAATTTTATCGGTAACACCTGGTTATAACAGCAATAACCATTTCAACAATTTGTCTTCTTGTTGGTGCTGGCTGATCTAAGATTTTAATGTGACTTTTAATACAAATCTTTTTATATTATAAAACGTAAATGTTTGGTATTAGGTCCCTCTATAGTTTTCAACTAATAGCAAAACAAAACAAACATACAAATACATATGTCCTGCTGAGTTTTTATGTCTGATTAAATCGGCAATTTTCATTTTTAATTTAAACAGAATCTCTTTGATGTCATAAATGATGTATCTAATTGTAATATAGTAGCTGTAACACTCCGTTTTGTTTAAGATCATCGAATCAAGAAGCTGTATTTTGAAGTTCTCTTAATGGTATACGAGGTGGCCTTCATATAGTACTATCTTAAGAAAATAATGTTTTTATTTATATTAAGATAAGATGCTTATCGCTTACATTAATAAGATCTTGCTTTTGGCCATTACAGTTACAAAATACACAAAATACAAAATCTGAAATCGTCACACCCTTCTTTAGTTTTTAATTTAATTCTATCGCTGGCTATTTCGTTTGATTTTGAACTAGATTAGACTATTATAGGTTTACTGATTGAAGTATTTATTATTGTTGGCCCACAGCTAATGATATTAATAAATATCTTCTTGCATCCAGTAGCCTGTATTTTGATTTTATTATAGGTAAGAAACAAATTATACATGTCTATTATTATATGATACACATAACATATATGAATAAATTGTTTCGTTTAAATTAGTTCATCATCATCCTTTTGTAATGAAATCAAACACCTCGAGGCTTTTACAGAACTTATATTTCTTCCAGAGCAAAATACTAATAAGCTTGTACAATGTCTATCTTAAATTCTAATACAATATGTTATTCCGCTTCAAGTCTAAATTGCGAATATTAAAACTTATAAATATAAAATCATTACACTTTGTAATAGTTATTTTTTATAATTACTACATATTTTTCATTATATATTTTCTCAGCTTTATGTTGCATTCCGTATGAAGCAGGGTAGGCAGAGGGAGCTTAGTGCGTTGAGTGTCGGAACTCAACACCACAAATTTCCTCGAGCGAGGAAATGAAAATATTTTATTTCCTCGGAGGAGAATATAACCCTAGTAGAAATAGTCGCGTTCACAGACACATGCTTATGCTCCTTTACCAAGACACAGCTATCAATAAATCCATATTTCTTAGAATAATGACTAAAACTTATGAAGATCTAAAACTTATGAAGTGTATCACGCTTCATATCTTCATCAAGTTATTCAATTACTTTAATGTAAAATTTAAGACAGTAGATATGTTACTTGATTAGTGATTATTATTAGAAATAAGCATGTTAATAGATTAATTTTCTGATGTATAATTTTGATTGTCTTAGTAGAGTCACTCCGAAATCTATAATCAAACTTAAAATGCAATTAACAAGCTTATAACTGGCTTTAAATGGCAAAAGGGACAGTAAATGACCTCTAATAAGGACAGTAATAGGGACAGTAAACAATATATAGTATATAATCTGGGCAATTATTAATTAAAAGTAACGCCCAAATAATTCAAAAGTGAAAAAATATTTTAGGGCCTAAGTGTATTTTTTCTCAATAAGATACGTACATGGGCCAATTTACCACTTTGGCCGTTCTATCTCATAATTCGTGAAAAGAGACGTTTTTTGTTATTTATCTAATGACGAACGTAATAAAAACAATATTAAGCTTTTGCAGTCAACACAGCGCAACCACTGCTTTGTTTAGCGTATAAGTATCAATTTGGCTGATTGGCCCCAAACATAAACAAATGTGTAGAAATTCCCCGTGTAGAAGTCTGAAATGACTATTTGGCCCTTGTACGTTTAAATGAGTGCTACATAGGCCGTTATATTCTAACAAAAAATCCTGTTTCTATGCCGAAATTTCAAAGTTTTAATAGCTAACCTGATAAATTACATCGATAGAATGCGTTTGGCATAAAAAAGTGAAAATTGCCAAATTGTTAGTTTGGCCCATATACATAGGACCCATCGAACTGGACCTGTGTAATCTTACAAAATAAAACTCGTATCATCGTGCAACATACGTTTCGTCAACAGAAAGAGAACCGCAAAGCCGACAATGATGTAGCAAATAAAAATAGGTAAGCTATGTATAGCTCACATTTATAAAGGCTCTTTAGCCGCGTATTAATAGAGGTCTCTTATAATATATTCCAATAATATTTTTATAAATGCGATCGAGGAAATGGTTATTACATTTAAATGTTTTAAATTTTCTCATTGTGGTCCGTTGCTCTAACAAAATTATTGTTTTAGGTTTATTAATGTAACAAATAATTGTTTTGTTGCAAATGTGAACCACACTATGCTTTTTTTTTTGCACAAAATGTTATTATTAACATTAATTTAAGCTATCATATGGAACTTTGTATTAACTTCAGTATTATAATACACATTTTAATCTAAAAATCTTTAAAATATCCTCATATTTATCCACAAAAATTGAGATCAACTCAATCAACGTATACAACAAAAGTAGCCATATCAGATTATTTCGTGAAGTTTGTATAATAAATTAGGTGACATGAAATGAAACTGTTAAAGAGAGTGCTCTAGTCTTATACTCGTAATAATGAATTATTGATTGGTCGCTTGAAATACGGATGGATATGGTATAAATTTGTCGGAAAGAGTGAGACAATATATGCGAGCAAAACGCGTAAGAGAGTTTACCAGTGAACTGTAAATGACCGTGTAATTTTTTATTGCCTATTTATCGTACGGTATGATGTATTCCCGGAATATCAATTTTCCCGCTGTTTGTGCGTCTATATACAATTTTATTAGATATTCTTATTACAAAAATATTCTATTCTCAAGTACACATATATCAGGTGTATATTTTATATTGTAGATTTAGGTCTAGGATGTTTTTTCTAAAAAATATAATTATTGAGGCCAGTCGTAGCGCAGGGACACAAGCAGCCGCACGACTGTAAACGTGACAGGTTGTCCATTTCCATTCGAGGAAATGACATATTTGATATTTAATTTTCTTCACTTTGGTAACTAGACAAAGTGTGGTGTTAAGTTCCGACACTTAACCCGCAATGCCTTCAGAATTCAGCAGAAAGTGGGAAATGAGAGTATCCTAACAGTTGATTCTCAGGTTGCTGCTGTCTATATTAATACGATAGTACCAATAGGAACGATACGAATTTTACATTATTATAAGGCAACTAACAATATAATCAGGGGAATAGGAGCAAAACAAAATACATACAAAACTTTTTAAAAAATCTTTGGATTTCTACAAATTACTACATTCTAGAACGAATATTTGTAACGTAATCCGTAGCAAAAATGGCGTAGGATATATACGACTACATTAATGGATTCCTTTCATGCGGAAGTCAAACTCTTCAAAGTGTAATAGAGTCATACAACCAAAGTAATCATCCCTTTCCTGTAGATAAATACACACGGAAAAGTATTGCGCTAAAAATATCCTCTCTAGACAATGCCTAAGATACGTTTTAAACTACGATATACACCAATTTATTTCTGCATTAATTAATTCTTCCTGATATAGAAATACAAAAAAATTTTGTTTTAAAAGTAATCAATTTGTTAAACTCATTTGAAAAAGTCAATTAATATATAGAATTGAAAATGAATTTTATACAAAACGTGCTAAATATTTTTTTAATTCGTTATGTTTCTAAAATGGACCATATTTTTAAATTAGAGAGAAATTATGACAATTCGCTTTAAAGTTTCAATTTTTCTTTATGATGTTACCGGACAAAAATCTAAAAGCATGTGCTTACATAACCTACATTTGAAAACTAAATTTGTTACGAAAAAAAAAAACAAATCGCCAGATATATTTTAATATAGTCTCAACTTACTATAGGCAGCTAACGTATACATGATTGTACCATAAGAGCTTTCGTTTATTTTGAACTAATTTTGGAGCTTTGAAGCTTATATATGTACTTTTTTTTATGGAAAAGACAGGCAAACAGCGTTCGGGTCACCTGATGGTAAGTGACTACCGCAACGACCCCGTGCAACACCAGAGGAGCTACAAGTGCGTTGCCGGCCTTAGCCGGCCGCAGTGGCATAAAGCCACTACTTCACGCCGGTTTTAAATGCTGGGGGTGGTAATGATCCGGTCGAGTCTGCCTATGCGTGTTGCCATTGCTGGCGACGTGACTCTTCCACACGTACTTTAGTCGTCTCTTACCATACCACCAGTACCAGGATGATCCTATTCTAGGCCGAGATCACACGGTCGGGATCACTTGTATATACATATAGTAACCGCAAGCTTAGTTATAAATCATACGCAATTTATAGTCTGTGTTCGCAATTTATAGCTTGCGGGAATTGGTTCACAATGACAGGGGTCACGCAGAGCGCAGACGACGCATCATGCAACATGAGGCTGAGGCCTCACCCTCGCTGTATGTGCTATTATTAATAATGCAAAACCGTGTTGTGAGTCCACATCGGTGCATTGAAGATTGCAATTGAGAAATGAAAACGATATCGCTATGAGAATATAAATATTCAGCGTTGATTTATTATATATTTTTTCTTGTACAAATGTCGTAAGGGAACTCTGCATTTAAAATTAAATTAAATTAAATTAGCTTCACGCTGTATCCCGCACACAGCAGGGTAGGCAGAGGGAACCTAGTGTTAAGACACTCCGTTCCCCACTTTCTGCCGAATTCTGGAGGCATTGCGTGTTGAGTGGCAGAACTCAACGCCGCGCTTAACCTCGACACCAGAGCGAAGAAATGGAAATATAAATTTAAGTAAATATTTCATCTCCTCGAGTGGGGATCGAACCCACAACCAGTCGGTTTTGCAGTCACACCTCGTGCCGCTGCGCCACGACCGGCCTCAACTCTGCATTTATTTATAGGTAATTTCTTTTTTATATTTTTGCTAACTTGGGTAGTGGCATCCCTTAAGCAGAGTTTAACGAAGATGGACGTGTGTCGGTTTTGTAGCAATAAATGTTAAAATAGCCGCTCGTAACTGATATAATTTTTTAAATTTAAGAAATATGCCTAGAACTTGCTAAAGTGGACATTCAAGTTGCTGTGTTTTTTTTTCATTGCGATAGGGGTAATTGGAGGTGGATTACTAAAAATCCAGCAGTTCACATATAAAGCCCTGGAATAGTCGAGGCCGGTTTTGGCATAGTTCCGTCAATATGGAATAAAAAATCTAGTGTAGTGAATTAGTATTAGTTAAATAGTACATAAGCTTTGTTATATTTCATATCTTTTTGAGGATTTTATTAAGGTTGTTGGTTTTTTTTATTACATCATATCTATATATAACCAAATAACATTCTTTTATTACTTAAGAACTGTAACACTGTTACACTTTTAAAACACGAATAAATATTATTTAATATTGCACTTGAGACGTCTATGCGTTGTTAAATGTTTTTACATCTGTTTATATATCTCCATTGTAGGCGAAAAATTTTAATTTGTTTTTCTTGTTTTGAAGCAATTTGTAAACGCCAGCGAAACCGTAAAGAGCATACTCGTTAAATTAACAAATTTATTAATTCTTTGGAGTCCTCTTATTTATGTTTTCCTTTTTGGAAAATGTTATCAAATCAATAAATGTGTAACGCTATATATGCTTAATATTGTATTTGTTTCATTTTGACAATATTTTAGTATATTATTATTATAATAAGTAACGAAAACAAAGACAAATAAAATTATCAATCCTCGCAATTCATTCCCAATAATACAGATTTTTGAGCAGTTGTATGAACATTTAGTTACTGTGAATAGTAACTAAACTATTTTATTTGCATACAAAATTTGCGTCGACTCTAATATTATAAAAGAGTTCTTTAGATCCCTGCATTGATTTGAAAAGAACAAATGAATTTGAAATAGATTGACATACACGATATTTAAAAAGTATAACTCATAGTAATTTAATTCTCGTGGCATCAAGCCAGAGTCCCAATACAGTTTTCTGTTGAAATAACAGGGATGTAGATTTAAAACTTGATGTAACTAGCGAAGTACTTTAAAACTATCAAAAATTTAAAAGTTTGAGCGACATAAACTATTCTGGTAACTTTGAGATTTATGTTATGGTTTTAAAATGAAAAATGATACATATACGGTCATGAAAAAACTTCTAGAAAGGAATTTACCTTATCCCTATGAATATGTCAACAACACACATTAACAAAATGAGATGAAAAACGTTTTGCAAAATTACTACTTCAAGTAAATAAACCGTTTACAGGAAAAAAGTGGAAAAATGCGCCACTCCATATTGCAAGTGCCCAGTGCTGCTACTTTATTTTTTAAGTTCTTTGAAATATGGGATCACCTCTGTGACCAGCAGATCAGCATATTCAACATTTAGTACTATATTTTTACTATATATTGTACTCAATATATAGTGAAAACTAGCGACGCGCTCACGGCTTCGCCCACTTTAACTACTGAATTATTCATGTAATGTACCTATGTTTGCAAAACACTTAAGATTACTAATGTGAAAATTATTTAAACCTTAATGCAACCCGCATTTTCGTAGTTCTAATAAGGATGTTCCAATTGCTTAAAAAAACACACTTAAACAAATGTTACAAACAACAGAAAACTTTAACGAAAGAAATTATAAACAACAGACTACTTACTTTTCTCTTACCCAAAAATACTTAAACGAAAGATGTAACCAACAATGCCGCGTTGAAATACATTATAAT
Organism: Heliconius hermathena; assembly: GCA_013403705.1. NCBI lineage: Eukaryota > Metazoa > Arthropoda > Insecta > Lepidoptera > Nymphalidae > Heliconius > Heliconius hermathena. The sequence goes on from JAAIXJ010001726.1 coordinate 81,722, forward strand.
TATTGGATAACTCCAAAATACGTACAATCGCTTCTAAATTAACTTTGCTATAGAGCCAGGCGCAGAATTGAAGCATTCTCTCGTCCATCTCCGTAGTAGCTCCGAACGACATCTGGGCGTTGACACAGTATGAAATTGGAAGGATTATCAAATGCCGTCTAGGCGGTCAACTCAGTCAGGAGAGACTCTCGGTTTCCTGAGGGAGGCCCATCTTAAACGACCAAGGTTCAATGCAAGGCTCATGAGTCAGATTTGGAGGAGAATAGAAAGTCCCTCGGAAGTAGTCTTACGTCTGACCTCGGGCGGCCGGGTATGCCACGGAGTGATGCACCTTAGGTGCAGGTGATACATTGGCGCAGCGGAATGCGTTGGACGCGAGACGACGAATGTGTACCTCCAGGCTTTCTATTTTTATGTTGCGATGATGCGTGGTATTCCTCACTTAGTATGGCGCCTGCGTCACTCGACGGAGGATGAGGTTCTGGACCACCTGCAGGATTTCTCGTTGAGTGATACTCGCTAGGGCGTTGTGATGTCATCAGTGTATAGTGCGTAGAGAGCAGGTGATAAAATGCTGCCCTGGGGAACAACGGCAGCGATCGAGTCGCTGCTAGACCTCGAACTCTCAACTCTCACGCAAAATGTCCTGTCACTGAGGCAGGGAGGCAAAGACATGCGCGACATGCTGGGGGGTGCCAGCTCTGAGCACTTAATGAAGTAGGCCCGGGTGCCAACGCAGTCGAATACGCGCGCTACGTCGAAGAAGACTACTATTGCACTCTCCTTTCGGTTGATCTCTGTTGCGGCGTAGTATAACCCGCTTGCCAAATTGCTCGCTTCGTGGGTGGATGTGCGACTGGAGAAGTGAGAGGAATAACTTCTCGAACAGCTTGACGACCGCGCTAAGGAGGGTTATAGATCGGTATCCCTCAGGCTGCGGGCTCTTCCACATATTTCATTTTATTTTTCTACATATTTCTTTGTTTGCTCAACTTTTATAACTAAAACCTTTATAGTACAAACGCACAGACAAACGCAAGGACACATAAACCGACAAAACCGACATTTTAATAAATCGTTTTGGTTTATTGATAGTGCCCCAATAATAGATTATCCCGTATTTCTTCCACGTACCGATAAGTTACAATTTCGTTATATGTATGTATAGGTAAACCACTGAGAGAATTCAAAAGTCTTCTGGTCACAAAAATAAAGATTTTTTGTAAAGTAACATGATAAATCTTGTATTTAATGCACATGTCGTTTGATAACATGATTGTAGTAGCTCCATAAGACGCGATAGTTTAATAAGTAAATTTGTTGAAAATCAATTAGGCAGCTGCAATATAAAAATAAGTTTTATTTGTAATCGACCGAATGTAATGAATTTATAAAAAAATGTTGATTGTTACTGTTTTTGTGAGTAGTCGTGCATCAGGAGATTGCACGAAGTAGGATGGCCGAATGTAATGATTTTATATTAATTAGTTTTAATATTCGCAATAATTTATTATAAAAATGTAAATCAACCTCTTTGTTGAATAAAAAGATGTTTTTAAAAATAATAAGATAGAACTGTCACGAGAGAACATTAATAAAAATGACGCTTTATGTAGTCGGAAAATTATAATAACTATATAATAATATTTTATAATAATTAGATATACTTTTAGACTTGGAGCGGAAGAATAAAGAGAATCTCTGGAATGATATATTGTATTAGAATTTAAGATAGACATTGTACAAGCTTAACAGTATTTAACTCTGGAAGAAATATAAATTCTGTAAAAGCCTCGAGGTGTTTGATTTCTTTACACTATTATATAATTGAACATTTTAGTATTTAACGATAATAGTTAAGCTTTAGCAAAAAATACAATGTCGACCTTTACAAAGTTACCATAAGCAGTGACAAATTCAAATTGAATTCAGTAAATAGCGGAATAACTCATCAGTTCGGATATTCGCATAGTTGTGCGCCAAATGTCATCAAATACTTCCGGTTAAACTGTTTTGTTCATTTTACCATAAATAACGAATCCAATCGGCTTTGGCGTATTGGTTAGGAAATAGCCGTAGGCTATTTTAAATTTATATCTAAAAATATTTTTCTAATTTTTAAATAAGTGTTATTAGCAAACGTGAACATGAACAGTGATAGTTGTGGATTTAAACTTCATTAATAAAATGTATTAGTAGTTCAGACAGTATCAGTAACCAAATATTTCATCTATTCAGGTCTCGGGTGTACCTACATATATATAAATAGCAGTACCTCCTAAGCTAAAGTTACATGAGCAAAAGTAAAACATCTTACATTGAAAAAGGTAGTTATTTAACACATCATATGAGACGGCACCAATATGCGTTAGAAATATTGTATAAAAAATCTATCAATGTAATATTTCTATCTGTAACATATTTCAGTACAATACATTTTCCATACATATACTTTTTTGCTTCACGCTGCATTCCGTACATCGCAAGCCCAAGAACCTGGTGTCTAAGACACTCCGTTTCCATTAAAACAATTCCGTTTGCCACTTTCCGCCGAATTCTTAAATTATTGTGTGTTGAGTTTCGGAACTCAACGCCACGCTTTGAATTATCACCAAAAAGGAGGAAATTAAATTATTATGTATTTCATTTCTCCGAGTGAGAATCGAACCCACATGGTTGTGCGTTTACAGTCGCGCCACGACTATATGCAGTATATATTAAAAGCTCTAAATTTATTCAGAGGTTCTCAGATATCGACACAAAATAAAAAATAAAATCAGCAAAATAGTTCCACAAAAAGATGATACGGCGGTGCTTTGCTTTGCGCACTGTATATCTGGGGACACTACGGTGACGGAAAATTTAAGTTAAGTATGAAATACGCCGACTAATTAAAACCTGTAGGGTACTTTTAACATTTTGTAAGAAGTGAGACTTTACAATGCAAATAAAGCGAATATTAGTAATTTATGTAAACTTACAATATAACTGCATTCATCCGGAAATTTAAAATTACAACATTAACATATAGTTGAACGCCGAATGCAAGAGTCGTGATCTACATACGATAACTATTATGAATATTAAATGAGATTTAAGTTTATTTAATAACAAAATGGCGCATAACTAACTATTTTATGTATATAGACATATATAGCAAATATTTTTATTATATTTTTTTCTGTACGACAAACAAAATTATACACTTCTTTTAAATACAAGCATTATAATCAGCTAGAAGAAGAACTATATATATATAATATATAACAAGACCTGTGACAATGATTTTTAAAATGTAACAATACCATAACAAGCCCATATATATCCATACAAATAAACAAACTTGAATGTAATATTCCCACAGTCCACTAAACTACTTCGGTTAGGGAGCACAGTACAATTGGATAGTAGTATATTTGCTTATACGTCGTGAGTGCTAACAGTGCAGTCGCGCCTAGCTATGTACTAGCACGAACCAAATATTAAAGTACACAAGACAATCCGTGACTGAGCAGTAGAGAAGAAATAGATAACGCAACTTATGCATATAATATGTGTGATATTATATCGGTAGTTATTTTTAACCGACTTCAAAAAGAAGGAGGTTATCAATTCGACTGTATTTTTTTTTGTTTGTTACTCAGAAATTTTTACTGGGTGAATCGATTTTGATGATTCTAAGAGCTAATGCTACAACAACTTTACTACTACTATTTAAGATTATTTTTTACTTTTTAGTTCGTTGTTTGAAGTCGGTTTATCTTTTTGTTCAAAATTTTTTTTCAATAGATATTATTATTAAATGAAGTATGTAATATAATTATTCAAATGACGTATACATTGTTGCATAAATCCTCACCAATATAATATATGAACGGTTGTTTGCAATATTCTTATAATATTCGCTGGGTTTTTTTACTATAATTGTCGTTTATGTTATTAATTCTAATATTTTTTAAAAGAAATTTAAGAATTGGTTTATATAGATTTTATTCTTGAATTCTGATAAGATTAAAGAATATGACCTGTGGGCGCGTAGGAGGATTTTGAGATAGGAATTAAAGAAAATGCAAACTTAGTGACTGATCAGCGTGCAGTCTAACGATATATTAAAGATTTAAAAATGAATTAAAACGACCGTCACATATGACATACTGGTATATAATAAACGCCTGTTATAAAAAAAAATAGCAATACATTAATAGGCTTCTGTTGCTTAACTAATTTATTTCTAAAAGTGCTCCAACATGCCCCCGGCCGTTGAAAGCTCGCCTTTCAACAGGAATCCTCCAACAGGTGACAAATTTTTGAGCAAGCCCTTCGTATGACTCCATTGGCAGTCCTAATATCCGCAACTCTGCAGATATTATCGGTCCCAGGATGAAGTGCAACAACTCGACCTAGTCTCCACTTTAACGGTGGAAGATTATCGTCTTTCACAACGACCAGCGAATTGACATTTAATGAATCTTTGGACGTGAACCATTTAGTTCGCTGTTGCAGCTCGGAAACATATTCTTTATTCCATCTGGTCCAAAAATGCTGTCGAAGTTGCTCAATCCGTTGGAAGCGATTCAGGCGGTTGCTGGAAATTTGTCTAATATCCTCAACTGGAAACGCAGTGAGTGGACGTCCGATTAAAAAATGCCCAGGAGTCAACGGCAGCAAATCGTCTGGATCTGTAGATAAGGGCGTGAGTGGCCGCGAATTTAAAATAGCTTCAATTTGAATTAAAATAGAGTTAAGCTCTTCATAAGTTAAGTTACAATTTCCCAGCACTCTGTTTAAATGAAATTTGGTCGACTTAACACCAGCCTCCCAAAGACCACCGAAATGTGGAGCATAAGCAGGAATAAAATGGAACTTAGTTCCAAACTGGGCAGTATCTTCAGCTAAGGAGTTACAGTTAAGTTTTAAAAAATTTGAAATTTCATTGTAGGCTCCTACGAATGATGTACCATTGTCAGAGTAAATGTTAACTGGTTTCCCTCGGCGAGACATGAATCTCTGCAAAGCTTGTAAAAAATTACTGCTAGTCAAATCACCTACTAATTCTAAGTGAATGGCCTTTGTAGTAAAACATACAAAAATCACTATATAGACCTTTACTAGCTTACATCCACGGCCTTGACGACTGGCTGATAAAATAGGTCCCGCGTAATCAACTCCAACGTTTTGGAAAGGAAAATCAGCTGGTGACAGTCTGCTCATAGGTAAATTACCCATTTGAGGAGCAACCACTTTACCTTTTAAACGTTGACAACGAACGCACTGACGATAGCAAGCCCTGGCCAAATTACGACCGCCTAGTGGCCAATAAGTCTGTCTAATGGTACTTAATAAAAGCTGAGGACCTGCATGCAACAACTTAACATGCTCATATCTGAATAAAAGTTTACTGAAATGATTAGTGGACTGTATTAAAATAGGATGTTTTTTTTCAAATGAATATTGAGAATTATGCAATCTTCCTCCTACACGAATTATTTTGTTGTTATCAAGAAATACATTATATTTTAATAATTTATTTTTATATGGTAGTTTTTGTTTATTTATTAATAAATTGTATTCAGGAAATGACTCTTTTTGTGACTGTATGATAATAATATTTAAAGAATTTTGTAATTCTTCAGTGGTAAAATAAGACGGAGTACGCGCTTTACACAATTTAATAAAGCGTAAAACATAACAAACACTACGTTGTAATCGCATAAAATTTGAAAACCGTCCAAATGTTATTATATTAAAATTTGAATTATGATATGTGTCATTCGCCACATAGCAAATATTTGACTTAATTTCCGGTAAGTTAACTAAATCAGTAGGCGTGTGCGGTAAGTCAATGATATATTGAAAGGTATCTTGGAAGGATGGACCATACCACCATAGATCGTATGATTTTATTGCAGAGGGTTCTATTCCTCGAGATAACAGATCAGTGAGATTACAGTGTGTAGGGATATGCCTCAAATTGGCAGAATTTGATTCATCTAATATTTCAGAGACACGATACCGTACAAAAGTATTTAATTTAAGAGGTAGCATTTTTAAACCAGCCTAATACAATCATGGAATCAGTCCAAAAAGTGACACCAAACGCCGAACGCCTTAAAGAACCAATTACTTTTTCACATAAACGTGCACCAAGTAAGGCAGCACACAATTCAAGTTGCGGGATAGTCACTGGTTTAATGGGTGCGACGCGACTTTTTGATATTAATAAACGCACGTCAACGTCACCGTTATCATTAAAACTACGAACATAGACGCAAGCACCGCAAGCTTCCTCTGACGCGTCGGAAAAGGTATGCAATTCGAATTGCTTGTAAGATTCACAAACCACACGTCGAGGAATAAAATATGAAACATAATTTGGATCAATATGACATGTGACCTAAAGAAATGTACTCAGACATAAAATCTTTATACATTTTGTCGAGTGACGGTTGTTTTAAATTTCTCCGTTCTGAAGAAAGTAAGCATCGTTTTGCACGATGGAATGAATCACCAAGACAGCCTGAAGATTCCCTGAGCGGGATTTTGACATTGAAGCGGCCATCTGGCAAACATGTTGTATTTTTAATAAAGTGTTCTTCACACATTTTCTCCTCAATTGAATAAGTTGATGACTCATGACAAACTTCTTCAAGTTGCCAAAAACGCGTAAGTTGGTTTTGAATGTCATCTAACTCATGAGAACTAGAAGAAATTTTATACAATATAATTAGTAAAATTGCATTGTATTGGTGGGAAATGAGATGACAACATATTATAGCCGCCATTAACTGGGCCACAAACTAGCCAACCAAGTCTAGTTTGATATAATATTGGTTTGCTATCACCTAATACAATTTTATCGGAACCTAATAAGGTCCAAAATACGTCAGCTCCAATAATAATGTCAATGGAAGCCGGCGTATGAAAGCACGGATCTGCTAATTGTATATTCGAAGGAATATCTATATGTACCTGTCTAGCGGGAATGCTATCTGTAATAGTAGGCAAAATAAAACAAACGATATTATCTTCATAAGTTTCATGTAAAGATTCTATATGAACTCGGCACATTTTGTTAACAGGGGATAATGAATTATTAATTCCTTGAATTGACTTATTGGTTTTTAAATATGGTAAATTTAATTTATTAAATAGTTTTTCTGTCATTAAACAAGATGAGCTACCGGAATCTAAAAGAGCACGCACTATATGTTCTTTATTATTTATATCATAACATTTAATTAACGCAGTTGACAGCAAGACGTCGCTCGGAGTGCTTGTATGCGCTTGCGCCGCAATATTAGCCGATAGTGTAACGTGCGTATTGTCACATTTCTCGGAAGCGATAGATACGTCCTTGACCTTGTTGACTGTACAATCACCTGATATGGAATAGTTTTTATAATTGTTATTGTGAATAAGCGTGTGATGTTTTCGCTTGCAAATTTTACAACCTGATCTTTTACAAACATTAGGATAGTGACCTGGATTAAAACAATTATAACAAATTTTATAATTTCGTAAAGACAACATTCTATCGCTAACACTCAGCGCTAAAAACTGTGGACACGAGTTTAAATTATGATCGCCGCTACACATCGGACAGCTGCGTGCCATTGAAGAATTAATCCGCTCCGTGGAAATCATAGCCTTTATTTTATTACTGGACTTAATACTACTAGAAGAAGGGCGAGATAATTCGACAGTTTCCAATAAGTCAGCACGGTTACGCAAGAAATCTATGAACTGTTGAAACGAAATTGATTTGGTTTTATCAAATCGTCCTTTGACTTCTTCCCATTCTCTAAATGTTTTAAAATCTAGCTTCTTAGTAATGATATATATTAATAAAAGAGTATCCCAGCTGTGAACAGGCTCGCCTAACGTGCTCAATGCCCTATTATTCTTGTTTATATTGTCGATTGTGCGTTTTAATGCAATTGAAGATTCTTTAGTAATTGACTCGATTTCAAACAGCGCTGTGATGTGATTATTAATTAATAAGCGTTTGTTATCAAAACGTTCACAAAGAAGTTCCCAAGCGGTAGTGTAGTTTCGAGCGGAAAATTCGATCGATTCAATTACAATTGCAGCTGACTATTTATATACGTGATTATTCCCATAATAATTTTATATCCGGTACGTAAGGACCATGTGGGCGCGTAGGAGGATTTTGAAATAGGAATTAAATAAAATGCAAACTTAGTGACTGATCAGCGTGCAGTCTAACGATATATTAAAGATTTAAAAATGAATTAAAACGACCGTCACATATGACACATACTGGTATATAATAAACGCGTGTTATAAAAAAAATAGCAATACATTAATAGGCTTCTGTTGCTTAACTAATTTATTTCTAAAAGTGCTCCAACATGACCTTAATTGAGAACAACTTTAATTGATTGGAAAAGAAAAACTGTATATATATCAGCATTATGCTATATCCAGTACATGGCAAGGTATTTTTTTTAATTGAATATTTTTTATTTTGCAAAATACATTAAAAAATTACCTTATTTAAATCTAATATAACAATTTTTGGTAAGTCACGAAATAGAACCTTAAACACACTTTGTGTTTCGTTCTAACATTAAATCTTAGTGAAGTTTTATTCGTCCCGTATATTTCCTGGTAAATAATATTTTTTCTCAGGGAAATCTTTCCTTTATCTATTTGTCGAGCGGTCATAAATATTTTTTACTTACAGCTGTTTTAGATACTCAAGGCACATCCGTCTTCGAAATTTCATCGTGATAGGTTGTAAGCTCAAGAGAAAAGAAAGCAATGGGACGAACCACTTTATTATGGGTTTTAGTTTTACCCAACATAGAAATAGGAAATCGAGTGCAGTCAAGGAATTTATTTTTTTCAATTAAAATTTATTGAGTACTATCCAAACCGGATAAAATGTATTGAAACTGTAATTAAATAAAACACCTTTTACTGAACTTATACTTCTTTCCAGTACAAAATATCATTAAGCTTGAACAATGTATCTCTTAAATTCTTATACAGAATGTTATTCTAGATGCTTTGTTCGTTCGTACAATCGCTTAATATATTACAACTTTTCTAAATGCGATGTTGCTGACTCCTCAGTTTTCATTGGAACGGTAGTATCTTTAAAATTGGTCTTACTTTTATTTCTTTTTCAGAATAACTTTAAATCTATTACACCAAAGTTGGCACTAACTGCAGTATGAGCGCCGTTAGCTCTGTTATCAGCAGAAATACTTTCTTAATTTACTTTTAACGGCTTATTAAGGATTTTTGCTAAAATACACAAAATATATTATATTTTGAACGACAGCATTGCATTTAGTAAAATAAACACAAAATAACAGTGGGAAATTTCAAATTTAATTACACAATAAAGTTTAAAAAACTCTCTCATGTTCGTTAGTTAGTTATTTCTGCTGTAGTTGATAAACCATTTTCAAATACGAGCAGCAAGTAAACAACTTTCAAAATTAACTGCGGTTGATCCGTATACTAACTTTGCCGTGTTTAAATTCAATTTAAAGAAACTGTTCGTTAACAGTGATTCAGTTAGAGATTGAATGTCACCATATATGATAGTTCTTAATTAGATATTTTTTTACTATTTAAATAATATAAATCTAATTGCGACAACAATTTATAGTGAATCCAAGACATATTATGTCCTAGTATCCAACATCAATCTTGTTCTACGTGATATTTGTATTACTCCTTTAACTTTTGACATAATGAGGAGACTATTAGCTTTTCGAATATTTTGAATAGGAAGCGAATTGTTCAGGATTAATCGTGTAATCTGGCCATTAGACACTTAGAAATTTTACGTATTATACATATGTATATTAGAATCAATGAGACCTTAAAAGACTATCGCATATTGATAAAGCCGTTTACCTCGTAACTTCCCGCGCTATATATTATGAAGGACAGAATAATTAATTTAATTTTATCATTCCTTTTGTATCATAAATAATATGACATTATATAGTAAATACTTTGCAGATATATAATACATAGATATCAAAAACAAAGGGTCAAGTTCTTACGAAATTGAGATGAAATTATCTTACTTGTTATTGTTTGAGTAACACATTGTGTTGGTGTACAACTTTTGCAGTTTCAAATCGTGAAAGGAATAATGTATAGAAAGAAGGCACAAAGGGTGATATTCATTATAATAATAATATGTTCTATTTTCCCTTACAACTCTATTTCAGAATAATATCTAGTCGGTGCTTCAATCTAATACTTTGGTTTGTAGAATTTTAAAATAAATGCAGAAATTTTAGTTATCACCCCTTTGAGTTGATATAGATAGACTAAATAATATTTTCCACCCATACGTGGACGATTAATTTCATTTAAAGTATTGTGTGTAAAATTACCTAAATAAAATATAATGTCACACTTTTTAAAAATCTGTTTCCTCTATAAAATGACTTCGTATAAAACGGCGAGGTTTATATACTGCGATATATTGCGATAATAAAAGAATATATCTGTTAATTAAATTGCCAAGGAATTAAAGGCTATGATTTACTAGAACTGTTGTTGAGAGCACTACAGGTGATCGACGTACTGGCTTGATAATATGGCATTTCGCTTTGTTACCTACAGCTGACAATGTCGATAGCCTCTTTGCTACGTCCGGCAGATCGCCGCATAGAGGGCCATTATGCATTGGATTGAGGATTCTCAATAACTCTATGTGAGCAGGGTTGTCAGTTAAAGTCCACAATTACACACATGGATTGGCAATTGTGTTGAACTAATAAATGACAATATATTTTGAAAATTATAACCAAATCAGCTTCACGCTGTATCCCGCACACAGCAGGGTAGGCAGAGGGAACCTAGTGTTAAGACACTCCGTTCGCCACTTTCTGCCGAATTCTGGACGCATTGCGTGTTGAATGGCAGAACTCAACGCCGCGCTTTGCCTCGACACCAGAGCGAAGAAATGGAAATATAAATTTAAGTAAATATTTCATCTCCTCGAGTGGGGATCGAACCCACAAACAGTCGGTTTTACAGTCGCACTTTGTGCCGCTGCGCCACGACTGGTCTATACAATATATTTTGCATTAAAGTTTATTTGGTTTACTAATCGCACTTAGTGTTCCGATCTGGAGAGGTCCTCTTGAGCTTACAAGGTACTTGTTTGTTAAAATAAAACAAATGTGTTTACAATTTTGCGAATAAAAATTTTAAAAATCAATTTTAAATATTTAACGCTTTGTTAAATTTATTATAACAGTTAATACAACAATGATTAAATATTAAGAAGCACATTACGTAGGTAAGAACAAAAATGTGAGATACATTTTCATTTTCCTCGTAACAAAGTATCGAATCTCATATATATCTAATGTCATATTTATTGAAAACTCATAAAGTTTTAAGGCCCCTTTCTTCAAAAGTAAAAGCAAACAGAATCCTTATACAATCACTATCTAGTCGTCAGTGTTTTTGTTAGTTCATATACAACACACTTGTCCGTCTGTGACAATATTTCTCAAGAACGCATACAGTATCATGGCTTATATCAAACACTCAGGTCTACAGTCTCTGAGAGCACAGAAAACACTAAACTTCAAATTCAACAGTTTATGCCACATATTTAAATGATCGCACAATCAAAACCTATAGGTTACATATTTTTTACAAGAAATGTTCAGATCAGAATAAGTAGTTTTTTGCCCAAATCGAGTCGATGGGGAATTTTTGACAAATTGCTTGTAATGGTGTTCCCAACCAGCTTTGTATGAAATAATGTAATCTTGATTGTCTATATTGACCGGCTATTTATGAAAAATTTTTTTGTTATATTCATACTTGGTACAAACTTTAATTAACTAATTAAATTAATTGCTTATTTAAATTTTGTGTGTGAAAAAACAACGTGTATTTTTATTATTACGTCGAAATACTATACTTTTTTTCGCTATGCTTCTATACAATGTAAACCCAATAGTGATTGGTGATTTTAAATGTATACATTCAAATGAATCAACAACGTACAGACTACTTACAAAGTGTATGTAGAGACTAATACCAATAAATAATAGCAACAACAAATTTATAGAATATTACTGAATATATTAAAAAACTTTAATAACGAAATATATATAATAAACTAATCTCTTAACAAAAGACTAAACTTAGCAGTTTTAATTACATCTCTTGTCAATTACGCAATATTTCTGCAAGTAGGACGTACAACGAGTCAGCGTTAAGAATTTTCTTTTGCCATATTTGATATTTTTTACTTTTGTTAATATAAAAAAATTAAAACCACGTAAAGTAATTCTCGGCAACCTTTACCTACAAATTTTTCGACAATAATAGTGCAAATCTGACTTTTACAAATAACGATATACGTGTTAGTCCATCGATTACAAGACACCGATCCATCACATTGCGTCGCGCTACACAGCACGTACTGCGATCATCAATTGTATCCCTCCCTCACCCTCGATCCGTCAACGCTATCGGAGAACGCTGCCCTAAGCTTTAAATGAACAGCGAAATTAATAACAGGCTCCGTTACGTATCAATCTTAATTATGAATAAGCGATTTAGGTAAATAATGTTAACAATCAAGATTGGAGAAATAATGATTAACATCTATAATTTAAAAGAAGTCTTAGCTATCGCAGTATACGAATACTTTGTACATATGTATAAAACTTTTAAAAAAAGTTATTCTACTCCAAAACAAACATTTTACGAATTTACGGGGTTTACGAATGTAAATATGCAGTGAAGCTAAATAACTTTTGTAGTTTCCCATGTAACTACACGTAAAACTGGGTAACTCTCTGACAGCAAATTGTCCTTCGTACGTACCCACGTAGTGTTACGTATAATATAACTTAACTGCGGATGCCTCGACAGCTTATGCAGCAGTTATTCGCTAATTAATTCTCATCCTTCACTCTAATATGGGATACCTCACCACTAATCTCTATTCACCGCACAACTCCACTGGCCTACAGCTAGCCTGTCTTAAGCAGTCACGATCTTTAATTCTCAATAAGGCTAACCCTATCATTCAACGTTATATTACTTAATAGTACCATCATAATCAAATTAAGTAATGCAACGTCTCATATTAAAATATTGAGCTTAAGACTTCAATAATAGATGATAATGATTACTGTTCTAGACTTCATATACATGGAATTAATCTCGAATCGTATAATAATGAAATTGACGCCATTGAGGAACAATAATGGATCTATATTTTTTTACATTAAAAAAAAATACTTATAAAGAAAACGTATAAAAATGTGAACGTAGTGGGATTGAACCTGCATCATGTAAACTAGATAATTTTTTCGGAATTTAAACCCGTGTGTGTCTCTTTTGAAATCGTAAAAACGCTCTAACCAAGCCCAAATTGAAATCCCAAATTGAAATCCTTTCTTAGTTTTTTTCTTTAGTGGAATAACATTTTAAAATTGATAAAAATATTAAAAAAAAATAGTATTCTCTCTTGCCACAACGATAATTCTAAGTAATTATCTTTGGGTAGCGAAAATTTGTAAAAAATCTCCCCACACAAATGCTAAAAACATAAACAACTTGTAACACACGTTAAGAATTCGACGTAGCTCGATGAGAACGTATGGCTTTATTGGTTAGAGCGCTTGGACGGTTTGCAAAGAAGCGCGGGCTCAAATCCCGCTACGTTCAATTTTTTAAAGGTTTTTTTAATTTGCGTTAAACGTTTGCCGCTCGCATGTTTCTAGATGAATTTAAAATAACTAAAGATTTTTGTATTAAATAATAAACAGTACAGATATCCAAACTAAAATAAAAATACACATTTTTTTCTAAATACACTTTAATAACATTAAATAAGGCGAAGCTACGCAGGGGCCACTAGTGTCTTACATTTTATAACAAAAAATATACAATAACTAATCTAAATTACACTTACACAGTTTTTTTATGAATCATGAAAAAAATATCCAACCCTAATATAATATAAAAATCAAAGGTCACACACTTAAATCCTAACATCATGATATGAGAATATTGGGACTATTAAGATTGTCCTAATTTATTAGATAGCTTTTTCAATGTATAACGACACTTAGCGAAAATATTATCACCTTCTTGTTACCGTGCTTTAATAAGCACAGCAACCGACGCCACGAGAGTGCACTTTAATATTCCCCAAGATTCCTTACCAAGTAGCATTTGATGTTCACGTCTCCGCATTTTCCTTCTAACACGCTTACCTTTCTACTTGATATCAGTCTGTCAATTGAAATGTTTCTCACGTTTTCACATAAAGCAGTGTACTTACATATACCTACTACAGTGAAAATTTAGAGAGATATTATTAAGAGACACTACTTTGTACGAGATACAGCTTGTTTGTAAAAGCCAATTTCAAATGTTGCTCATTTCGTTTGTGGAACGTCTTTTTATAGCACTTTTGATAGTTTCTCTTTATACTTACTATGTAATAGTAAATTGTTTTATTTATTATTCTGTAATCTTCTTTTGCGGCTTTCAGCTTTCTAGGTAAAATATAATTTACTTTTTAATACAGTCTTTGCAGTCATTATAATTTTTATTAAACAACTATTAATTATATAATACTTCACAAAAACTTTTCATTCAAATAAATAATGCTGACAGAACTATTTGTAGCTTTATTATTATCTTCTGAAGTTCAGCAGATTGAGACATTCTCCTTATGAAACGAAACGCTCTGAAACGAAAGCAATTTTGTAAGGGAATTCTAAAAATAAATAAATTATTTTCAATGGCAGTAAAAACCGTGAGTGAAAATGTATATGAGCGGAACAATACACATGAATGTGGTCAAAATCTAAAACGAGATAAATCACAGAGCAGGCGTTATGCACATAACTCTTCCGCTTCGGACCACTTGACGTTAGCGCGGTCTTGTCCCCTAGCACAGAACATTGAATTTTAGATTTTTTTTATAAAATGTCAACAATTATTAACTTTTTATTGTTAAATAAACTAACGTCCAAGTCCTTGTCTATGCGGCGCAAGATTGTAGTTCGATCGAATGTTCCTATTGCAGGAAACAATCGTTATTATTGAAAATTTCGATGATAATGTCGGTAATTATTTAATTTATATACAATACTGCAATACTAATTATGCAAATATATAAGACGCTTATATTTTTAAACTATATAAGTTACATTTCAAAATGCAGAAGGTACGTAGTTTTGCGACAAGTACTATTTAACAATTTTTAGTGACTCCTACTAATTGTGGTACGAATAAATAATATTTTCTATAAATTATTTTAAATCATTTCTTAATTAAACAAGATAATTATGTTAATATACCTAATTGAAAATTTTAAGTGATATAAATGACTTAAAGATAAACTTTTTTTAAAGTGGACAGCAAGATATAAGAGAAATATCGAATCAAAAAAGGCTTCCCTTGTATAACGCATATTAAGTAGAAAAATCTGAATTAAAAAATACTGAACAACTTGATTTTTTTAAAAATACTACCACTTTAAAAATAAACCGTAGCTCATAATCCTTTTTAGTAAATTTTTAAACCTTTGAAAGCTCTAAATTCTGTCCTGAGATTGCGAGAGGTTATCAGTGAGTCCTAATGTAGTTCATTGTCCCCGCCTTGTCGACCCTTTCCCGATAAAGCGTAAACGACTCTATGCAAAAATCTTAAATCGCGCATATTAATGCGGCTCGCTATAAAGCCGTTCTTTTTCTTATGTTTTTTGCTTATTACCTATTTTATTTACATATGTATAATAAGTTAATTATTCGTTACGGTGGTCTATTCATTATGTAAGTAGAATAACACAATAAGGAGAATGTTGCTTCTAAGACTTTTGTTTCCAATTTACTTGTAAGATAACAGAGAAAAGGTTTGTAAAATTTTATTCATTGCAAATAAGAACTCGTACATATTTTTTTAAACGTTAGAAGTGAAATGAATACCAAAATATACAAAAGAAAACAATAGTGTTCTAAGATAGATGACGTTCAATAAAAACAATCATGGCGGCTGTGGGATGCCATTGGATGCCACTTAGTAAAAAAAAATACGTTTCGAATACCACAATATGGGTATATCATGATTATCATAACCATAATGAATCTTAACAAAAAAGGTGAAATATAAAAAAATATTTATAGAAGCAAAAACCCCGACTACATAAAACTAAAAAGAAAATAACAAGCCCAATAGTTTATTAGGATTAATAGTCGTGACCTATAAGTAATTCTTTAATCAATAAAATCTTTACCAGGAACTCCGCATAATTTAAAGAGGTCCCGACTGTTAATCTTAATAAACTATTGGGCTTGTTATTTTTATTCAGTCGCGGTTTTTGTTTCTATAAATATTTTTTTTATTCTTTGTTTGTATTCGGTTTCTATTCGGGTTAAATTCGTTAAGAAAAGGTACATTTTTTTCTCTTTCCTATACTAGCAAAGGAAATCCAAGAAAATAAATAGCCATGTCTCAATGGCTTTAACGAAACCAAACTAAGTCGAAAAAAAACTTAATATTTAGGCCTGTCTTGGCGTAGGCGCACAAGCGTGCAACTATAAACGCGACAGTTGTGAGTTCGATTCCCACTTGGGGAATGAAACGTTTTATATTAGGTAAAGCATACAAGGTGTTGAATTCCGTCATCACCTCTGCCTACCCTGCTACATGCGGGATACAGCGTGTAGCTGAAAAATACGATAAATAGTCTGCTAGATTAATATTTATCAAAGATATTTCTTCCTTAATGGAGTCAAAGTGTTTTACTAATGGACATTAAGTTTGTATTTTATGAAACCAGTCACTAAAGAACAGTTTGAGTTGTAAAAGGAGGTTATTTTATTTAGCTATGTCAGGTGACCTGACGTAGTTGTGTATAATAAAAGTAACGGGGGACATTTCTAAAATTACAAAATTCTTTCTTTATTTTAGTACCAACGAAAAATCCCAGTAGCGACACGAGATAACAATACAACAAAGGTTTATCAGTTTCTTACTGTAGGCACGTACTTACAAATCTGTTGAATTACTCTACGAGACCCGATTTGGCTTATTCTTATCTGTCAACAAGATACCTAAAACGGGCATCTACAGAAAGGTAACTTCAAACAAGGCGTGAGATGCTTTCCGAGCGCCCGCTGATAAATACGCGATAACGCCTCCGAAAGGTTATCTGCACTGTTGCGTCGCGTTTTGGACAGAGAATGGTATTATATATTGTATATATTATACTTTAATAACACAAGAAATACATTTTAATCTCATGGGACGACTGCCGTATGAATAATGATAATTATTTCTTGATAATAGCCTAAAGACTTTGTTTTTAATTTTTTTGATTGAAAATAATTCCTTTAATTCATGATTTAATTAAAAAAAATAGAAAACAACGACACACATAACAAATAACGAGACATTACGAAGTTTAATCTAAGATTTTTAATTTCTATTCCTTTTTAATTTCAGAAGTACCTTGGAGTGGCTAACCAAGAGCGGACAATAATAGACTTCGTTTTATGGGTCACTTGAGACAGAAGCTTCAGTTTATATTCACTAAAAAGATATGTAAAAAGTACATCAGACAAATATTTGCTGTTTACACGAACTACAAGTATTGTCCTTCACAAACAGCGGCCGTAGTTATAAAGGTGAAAGGTTTATGTAAGTACCTTGTTGTCATCTCTTCCTCCATTTTACACGAGAATTCAAAAGTCACTTAGCTCTTGTTCATTATGATAAGGGGGTTAGACCAAACTGAGGATTAACAGTAAGAGTATTAAGCGGAAAAGTAATAGGTTTTTTATATACATTGTAATGTAATTAAAGTTTAGTTAAAATATTTGCATTTTTTTGCAGATATAAGTTATTCGATAAGAAAATATATCTCTTTCCTATACCTATAAGAATATAAAGACATAGGAAAAGAAATATCCAAAGTAATGCGCATAAACACATTTACCTCGCACAAAAAATTAGGATGTCCGCGGCAAATAATACAGTGAGTGACAAACGCCTTCCTTCATTTCCGGTCACCTTTGAACCACATAAATTGCTAGCAATTTTCAAGCTCTTCTCAGTTTCTCGAGTTTTCATAGAAAACGTTGCATTTGTATCGTTGTATCGATATACAGTATTGTGAGGATATTCATTAAATCTATATCATTTTTTATGTGTCATTGGCGTATCTAGATAAAAATTCTGAAAAGATATGTTCGTGTAAATATTGTTTTTATTACTTAGCTTCATCTTTTAATCAATATCATTTCTTTGGACCTATCGTGTAGATCTTTAGTGTAATTCTCGTGCCTACTTGTCTATACTGTACGGTTCATTCGTTAATTACAATTTATTTACATTTTTTTTCTTTTCACGCTATATATAGAGTGAACCTGGGAATCTAATGTTAAGACACTCTGTTCCCCTTCAGATACGAAGCCTCCGTTGCAGGTTCGTGGCAGGACTCAACCTCGCGCTTTGCCTCGTAACTAGAGCGAGAAAATGAAAGTATTAAATATTTCATTTCTTCGAGCTGGAATCGTACTCTCAACCTGTCGAGTTTACCGTCCCACACTTGTGCCGCTGCGCCACGACCTGGCCTCATTCGTAATTTATAATACATTTATATTAATTAAGTTGTATAGAAAACGTAATTTCACATATACCTCCTACTACTACTATATATTTTTACTTACATAATCAAAGCTACTCGTAGAACAACGTCTTCGGAAATTCTAGACGACATTCGTAAACTTATCTCGTGTTCTCATTAGTATGTATAGTGACAGTGAGTCTGCTGTATACCTAAATGTCGTGAATGACACGACTAAGCAAGCGTTCCGGTTGGTAAGGACGTGACGGTTGATGAAAACAGCCCCAATAAAGTTGTTAATTGCTTTGCTATAAAATTAATATGATAATAGTTATAACATTTTGTACTTTATAGATTATAGATACCGTGGTGGCGGAGTGGTAGGTACAACTTTTCACTGTAAGCGCGATGATTGTAGGTTCGATTCGTGCCGCTGCTTCTATTATATATCTTGTAATAATTTCATACATACCTATTCAACATTTTAAAACAAATTTTATATTCTAAGTCTATAGGAAAATATACGTACACTGAAATGGATATTTTAATTGATATAATAATATATTTTTCTTTATTTTATTAAGTACTAGTGGCCGGTCTGCGGATTCGCCCGCTTTAACTATATAATTATTGATTTAATAAACAATTATAATGACTTCTAATATGATTTTTTTACTACTGTATCTTAATTTTTATAAGAATTTTTGATTGTTTTGAATTAAAAAATACGACCATTGTTGATATTTGATATTTATAAAATATACATAAAGCTAATTATTTATTACACGTATATATTTTTGTAACATTATGTTCCTTTTACCTATATAATATACGTCTCATCATAATTCTAAAACTCTGTTAAATGTGCTGTGAATAATTTAATGTACTCTTTCAGAAACAGCCTTAAATGTTAAATTATTGATTTGAAGGATTCATAATATTCTTTGTAAACTATTATAACTGTAATGATTGCATATTAATTCCTGTGCAGTTTTTAAATTAGTTACATATATTATTTATTATAATAGCTAAATGTACAATTGGTAAATATGTAGTTATTACAGAGTACACGTAGAAAGGCTGGTTTTAAGCATTTTTATATAGATTTATTTCAAACGAACCGAAGAATCTATCCATTTCCCATAATTTTAATATTTCTTTGAAGATCAAATCGGTCTTTATTTCTGTGTTGAATTAATTACGACTTAAACTTATTATAATTTTGTTTACTTTATTGTATAAAATGTTGTATAATAGTGCTTCAAAAATATATTTTTAACAACAGTCATATAACCAAGACGTTTCAAATGTCATTTTTTGGCCAAGAATCTTACCAGCGCGATTGCTATATAACATTAGCAGGCAAACTAATGCCTTGAGTTCATTCAAATGACGATAACTTTTTTTTTAATGAACCGATTTTGATGAACCAAACTTTAGTAGTTAACTTGAGTTAAAACAAAGCAATTAGTGAAACTTTAAAGTAAATCGGTTCAGTACTTTCAGAGAAAAATGTGGACATACATATCGACAGACAGACAGACAGACAGACAAGAAATTAAAAAAAAATTGCTTTCTTTTATTCTTTTTAAGTGTCCCTCTATCCATTTCAGTCAAAATTATTAAATGTACAGACAAAATATTTTTACTGTCTTATTATATATACGCGGGATACAGCGTGAAGCTGATTTAATTTTTTTTAATAAAATTAACTAAAGTTTAGTATTATACCTTGAAGTATCAGCAACAATTTATTAAATAATTAAGTTTTCATTCAAATAAATAAGGGTTGTGTACGTAAAGCGCTCCTATTGGACAATGAATCCTTTAGTGAAATTAAATTATTACCGTGTTAAGCGCCATTGTTAACTAAATAATTCATCCATTCCACCGACAGCTGCGCTACGTAATAACAATAAGAGCTTAATATTATTTCTGTAAAATGATATTTAAAATAGTAAATACGCTTTTAAATTGTTATTATTGAATATTAATTTGGTATATATTATTATTGTTTAACTGACATTGCTTGTATTTTATTTCAATTATTTTACTCTGTGATATCACACTTTATTAAAAAATAAACTTATATCTTTTTTATGCAATACGCTGGTATTGAGATGCGTTTTACGATTGTATTGCGGTACTCACCTCCAGGCTCTATATATACATAACCTGATACCCTCATTAATGTATCTATTCGCAGAAATCATTTAATATCATGATATTGGGAGATTGTAAACGGATTCAATTTAGTACATATGTACATACATGTAAGGTGCAAATAGTACAATAAATAATCTAAGTATTCTCTTTACTTTGCAACACATCACAAGTACAATGTAGCAACTAAAACAATAGAATACCTCGTTGTAATTAAAATAACTTCGCTAACTAATAACGGGAACTACAATATTGCTTAATTTCAACGTCTCTAACTCATTGTGTGCGATATTAGTTTGACTTGAACGTATAAATATTCTTTATTGTACTAAAATATACATAAGAAAACAACAATAAAACATTTAGTTCACAAAGGTGGACTTATCTCTATAAGAGATCTCTTCCAGCCAACCAGTGGAAGTGGATGAGTAACAAGTAGCGGGTAAGAACATAGTACAAGTATGTTATTACTTAAATCATTTAGTTAAATAATTATAACAATAAACAAAACAAAATACACCTAATATATTATTATATGTAAATATATAATTAAAAAAATATATATATATATCTATACGATACGTACCTCTATACGAGTACATACCACTCTGCAGATGTCCTATTATATACTTCTGTAGTCACTATTTGGTTTTGTCGAGACGTGAGGACTAGAAGAGACGTCTTTATTCAGTGATGTAGGTAATATTGTAATAATGAATTAATTCGACACTTGTGGGTATAGTAAGTCTCCCCCCTAATTTATTAATAATAAACATAATAATAGAACATATGACACGATACATATAACCTATTAATACAACATATAACCTATTATTAATAATAAACATAATAATAGAACATATAACACGGTATGTAAAATATTTTATTTATGGTGAAATATCCAAATAATTATTTTGTAAAAGTCACTATAAATAATTTAGAAATGGATGCATTCCAACGAACGCTTCTCATATATAGTGAGTATATTTTTGTCATCCAAAAGATGCCAGCGTGTTACATATAACCGTAAAAGCATAAATATTTTATGTTATAATTCACTTGGGCTACAAAAGGATGTTCACACGAACGTCTAGAAATGATTGTACTTTTCGCTTGGAATTAGTTATTAGTATATTTGCAGCAAGTTTTGTTTTTTTCTAAATCCTGTACAGAAAATGTTTATTTCTTAAAGTCTCAATGTTTTCGAATTCTATAGGGTTCCGCCATCCGTCACATATATGCGAACTATAATAAAGTTCTTTACTTAAGATGTACATATTTAATTAAATTTTTCTTACTTACCAAAATAAAGAAATTAAATTTTATGCCTGATTATATAATAATTCTATGTTTTCTTTTACTTATACTTATTTTGAATTAAGTAATTTCACTTCAGCTTCACGCTGTATCCCGCACACAGCAGGATAGACATAGGGGCTTTAGTGTTAAGACACCCCGTTCCCCACTTTCCACTGAATTCTGGAGGCATTACGTGATGAGTAGCGGAACTCAACGCCGCGCTTTTGCCTCAATACCAGAGCGAAAAAAATGAAAATATAAATGTAAATAAATATTTTACTTCCTCGAGTGGGGATCGAAACCACACTTTGTGCCACTGCGCCACGACTGGCCTCACTCATTTATTGATTCAATCTCATTTCACTTATAAATTCAATTATATTCAACTACAAATATCTCAGTATTTAACAATCATATTATAATAATTTTCTACGCTTTATCAAAGTTTTCTATTGTAAAGGCTGAAATTCGATGACTAACTTCTCATTATTTCTGAATATATAGTATTGGGCCAAAAGTCCAATTTAATTCAATGGAACTTAGCAAGGTAGCGTGGCTTTAATGTTGAGGAATCCAGCCTGAGGAATACGATATAGACTTAACTGTAGGCATATTTGTTGCCACAATTTTTCTCGTTTTATACAATATTTCCGCCTCATTTTATATGAAAAAACGTACCGTATTAAAAGTAAAAAAAAAAAATTAAAAAACTAAATCTCGACTACTGATAATCACACTCTAAAAAGTATGAAACTAGAAAATATTCTTACCTGACATTTTTCAGAATTTAATATATATTCATTAAGATTTTCAGAAGATAGCTATGATCGTGTACCACCTGCTCTAATTCTAGCAGGAGGAACTAGAAGTAATATTTACAGTATGCAATCACTTATAATAATGATGAAAACTTAAACATATAAAAATATTATGAGTACAAAAAAGTTATATAGCGATATCAACACAAAAACCATTCCGTCACAACTAACAGCGACATTTTGTGGCCACTTTCAATACATTATCGTGGAAGTGCGACCATAAAATAAAAGAGCAGTAAAACAGTATCTAATAGACGACAGGGCTAATCCTATTAGATTGTTGGTTTGGTCCAAGAATAATAGATTCTTCTGTTTTTAGAAGTAATATTATATATTTACCAATTGTATTTTTTTACGTTATACAAAAATGCCGGAAGCGAACAAAGAAATAGTTCTTTACCTTTACCATGATTAGAGGTAAACAACTATTGAAGAACTCTATATAATTTATCATTTAATTCAATCACTCAATTTGTGATGTTTTTTTCTTCACTTTTTTATCCTGAACATAACAGGTAAGCCGACGAACGCTTTATCTCTTTATCAGTGTGAAGAAATGAAAATATTAATCCCAATAAAAGTCTTGAATATCGTGGATTAATAACTTTATATTTCATCTGTATCATTCGATCAAAGGAGAGAAAGCAAGAGAGTTATATACTTCGTTCTTAATTTTTTATCCATTTCAGAAATAATATATATTGGATGTGGCCGTAGTAGCGCCATACTTCGTCTAACTTGGACATTAGACTGGATACTACTAATTTATTTATTTATTTAAATTTAATTGTAACAGCTATTTACTTGTATGTGTATATAATTCGTGCAGCGTGAACTATTTGTATTATTGGTCACGAAAATTTAATCTTAGTTTGCTTTAAATAACTAAGAATTCAATTCAGTGCACCCAGCACTCACCACAGTGAACGTAAATTGTAAACTTTCAGTATCCTTAGCCTCTACTTGCGGTACTTCAATAGTTTAAAGTTCAACTTCAATGATAAATTAACTTAATTTTTGAAACTTAATGTCTGTATTTTATAACGTAATACAATAAAAGTTTTATGTTTCCTTATAAAATTTTTAGTGTAATTGTGAATTAACATTTGAACTCATAAATATTACCGAAAACGTAGTGATGTATCACTTTGTTGTTCTATGTAAGAAAACAAATTATATAAAATGTATACAAATGTAAAAATTGGAAAAGCTATTGTGGCGCTCTGGATCAGCGTCGGGCTGTGCGCAATTTTATGAGTATTTATAAATAATATCTAAAATACCAAAAATAGTTAAAAATAATAAACAAACAATATACTGTATATAACACAAAAGATAAATATTACCAAAAATCTATAAAATCCTACACAGTACGTAATGGACTGACCATTCCATCCCTTTTCATGTAGAGAGGTCTTGACTGGGCGTTATCTAACCGGACAACCGGAACCGGTCGAAATCGAAATAGAGTGTTTCTCTCGAGCCCCATTTCTTAGTCCTATTTCGGATTTACTTTGTAAAGGTACCACTATATTAATATTGTTTTCCTAAATGTCTGTGAAGCGATTTCACAGTATTTAATGTGTGAATTTTCACTTCGGCCTGTTAGAGTACACAATATTGATGTACCGTGACCAATATCTGTTACAATCTAAGCGATATTCGTATTGAAAGTAAACATTAACATCTTATGCAAAAATAACATCGGCCGTTAAAATGTCTTAATGAACAATTAATTTTGTAGCGGTTCATTAAATAAACTAACTCTCTTCAAGTAAGTACGCAGAGCCATTTCCACCCATTTTAAGACATCGCGATTGGTGGCGAAATATTATACTAGACAAGGGTCTACAAAACTATAGCTAAGTCACATTTTTTATATCTGTCGCGTAAGTACTGACAAATATCTATTGTTGCGGTTCAGTATAAATATAATAGAAAAAAAAATACAATAGATATAAGAAAATATTTTATTTATGCCTATCTTTTATAGCACCTAATAATATTATTTTTATAGAAATAAAAATTGTCGAATTGTGACCATAAAACAAAAGTACAGTAAATACGTATCTAATAAGTGAATACACTAATGCTATTGGACTCGAGATATTGCGGCGATAAATAATAGATTACCTAATTTTATTTGAAACTAAGTTTCTAATCTTCTATATTATCGTCTCTCGCGACCGGATGGAGGGACCCTTATGTTCAAGATCAACATTCACGTTACATATAAAATTCATTTGTTTGGAACTGATGGTAACGATGCAGTGAAACGATGCAGGACTGATACAGTAATTAAAGTTCATTTGACGGTTTTTACAAACTTATCTATACAAATGAAGAAGGATTTTAATTATTTCTTTGTATGTTTGTATGTGTCATTTATATCATTATAATATTATCTATAAGTACTTAGTATATTTTAGCAACTTAATTTTTTTCGGCGTAGCTGGGTAAGCAAACTGACCTTAGTGTTATGACACTATTCCCAATTCCCCCTTTTTTCTTGGAGGCATTATGTGTTAAATGTTAAGGAACTCAACACCGCATTTTGTCTACCAAAGCGGAGAAATGAAAATAATTTAAATAGAAAAGAAAATATAATAATTTATAAATAATCGTGGAAGCCTCAAATTTACATATTACGTTTTCGTCGAAACAACAACAAAGATTTTTTTTTATAGTTTAACTTGTAACATATTAACTTGAAGTATTTGAATTCCAACTCTACAGTCAAAGTTAAGTCCACTGACACCCGTAACGAGGCTCTCGGAGGACTTAGCTCTACCAAACTTCGGTTCAACAGCTTTGGGCAGTTTCTTTAACGAATTCAGTATATTTTTGAGATATCTCTTGAGATCACTAATATTTATAATATATACTTGTAATAATATTGTATAGGATTTTTTTAAATGTAAAGGTATTTTTAGAGAGTTATTCTTAATCTTAAGAGCATTTTTCAAGCTTTGTTTGGAAACTTAAATGCCTAAAAAGAATTTTGATTTTCTCTAAAAGATATTAATTAGCAAGACGAATTGAAAACTATAAATTTCTATATTTTACAAGCAATATAATAACGTGACGTGACGTGACAAAGTTAGAGTGAATAAAAAATATATAACCACTTTAATCATTCATCAGATTTATCAGTATGTGAAATGTATATAAACAAAATGATATGTTTCCAAAGCTCTGAAATAAAACCTCCTCCGTGATTTATTACCAATATTGTCAGTAAAGAGCGTCATATCCCCGTGTTGTGCGCAATCGGTGAGAACATCAGTCTTGTAATGAATGTGACATAAATCATTGTATATTAATAACGCGCACGACGAACTCAATATGAACGAGGCGAGTTGCAATACCGCGTATTCATCGAGGCTTTAATATTGGATTTTAATACTCTATTTCAATTTCATGCAAATGTAATTATAGTGATAAATTTTTAATGTATGTATGTATCTATGCTGCGATTATTTTAGTTATTAAAGAGCTTAATGGTTTTTCATTCATTGATTGCTGTATGGAAATTAAGTTTAAAAAATATTTATAAAATGCCTAGTTAGATGACTGTTTATACAAAAAAAATATTATTAAAAATAGATTCTTTGTGATTCTTATCTCTATATATAATAAAAGGATAGAAAAGTACGGAATCCTCCTGTAGTATAATATCCTGTAGTGTAGTATAAAGATAGTAAAAGATAAGCAGATATTTATTTTGCTACCATATTATGGTATATATGGTAAGAGGAATTAAAATTTTTCGACGAATATATTGTGTATCGGAACTCAACGCCGCATTTTGCCTCGACACCAGAGTGAAGAAATGAAAATAAACATTTAAATAAATATAATATTATATTTTATGTCCTCGAGTGGGGATCGGACCCACAACCAGATGCGTTTACAGCCCCACTTAGTGCCCCTCCCCTCCACGACGGGCCTCAAATGATGTGTTTGTATATTAATTATTAATGTTAGCAGAATCAAAAACTGCCGTAGTAGTCATATAATTTTAAAGTTACAATTATCTCTACACACAAGTATCATCGACTCGCAGCGAAGTTTGTCTAGCAGCTGTTTATAATTGTTCACTTAATTGCCAGGATATTGAGTAGGAGACTTTGGAATAGTTTGATTAGTTAGTTAAAGTCTAAAAGTATGACTTCGTTCTGATACAATATATCCTTAAATTTCATTCAAAATTGTTTGATACTTATTTATTTAGTAGCGTAATGAACTAAGTGAAAATTACGAAACTAAAATTGTAAGTATTACATCAATCTACTCGTAGAATAAGGAACAGTATTATTTTAAGACAGCAGCAAAAAATTAGTGAAATAAATTTATTCTTCACTTTCCACTCTTACTAATCACGCAAAACGATGAATTTTGAAAATCGACGTCCTACTTTGTCTGACCAGACTACATTTTTTTAGCTTCACGCAGTATTCCGCATATAATAGAGAAGGCAGAGGGAGCTTAAGCTCTTAGAGTTAAGACACTCCGTTCTCATTAAGACATTTCCGTTTCCCACTTTCCGCCGAATTCTCGAAGCATAACGTATTAACTGAATTTCACTGCGCTTTGCTTCGTTACTAACGCGAAAAAATAAACATTAATTTTTTCGTTCCCACGAGTTCGAATTGAACCCAAAAACGGCACGTTTAGTCATACGATTGTACTTCTACGAATCGACGGTTTGTTAATATTTATATTTTAATATGGGTATAGGTATTAAAATTATTGAGAACCGTAAATATTCCAGTGAATCTGAAAAAATTATAATATTGAAAACCATAAGTATTCAGTGTGATTTCTTTCTCCGGGGTCGATCCTAATAAAAATAACTTTCCATCTTGCTGACATTGCACTTTTAGTTTAATTGGGTCAAACTGAATAGTGGATATGTGATGGTCAGCAGCTCCTCCCCTTTGTTGTACCTGGACTCTCGAATGGGTATCGACTATTTCAACCAATAATCCAAGTGTTAGAGATTTTAACAGACTTTAACGTTTTAATTTTTAAAAATTGAATATTTATTAGTATAGTTGTGGGAAATATTTTTGTTTAAATTTTATATTTTTTTTAAAGTTGCGTAAACTAATATGAAAAATTAATTACATTTATATTAAGCACTTGAACAATAAAAGTGTTAAGAAAATGGAAAATAGGTAAAAAAATATATAATAATGACAACTAAGTCCCACTTCTTTTTGCTATTAAAAATTTAGCTGAAATAAACTAATTTTGAGAATAAAAATTACAAATTCTACAACATAATATTATTTATGTAAATTTTTTCTGCTTATCCAATTTTTTATGCTTATTTTTCTAATACTATATGTATTGATACACCTTTGAGATGAACTTCATAATATAATTCCCAAAGAAACGTTTTTGACGTCGCTTCAGACTTTCTTTGTTAGAGCTATATTTTAATATAAAGTTAGTAATTGAACTGCTTCGATAAACTTTTTACTGTTCGAAAATCTGTGTAGTTGTAAAGTCTCAAACAATAAATTTTCATCTTCCTTGTACTTATGACTGCTTCCAACCTCAGTCCCAGCTATGAAGCAAGGAATGTTTTAGTTTTCATCGTTTAAAATTATTTTCTTGTCAAAAAATTAGTTAGTTAGTTTATACTTTATTGCACACAAAAAAAAACACACACACACACAGAAAAGAAATAAATACAAACAAGTATGCAAAGGCGGCCTTATTGCTTCAAGCAATCTCTTACAGGCAACCTTCCAAAACAAAGGACATAGAATATAAAAACAGAAGAGTGGAATAACGTTAAGTGCACATAATAAAAAAAAGATAACACTAAGTAAACATATAATATACTTATGATATATACAAAAATACATAAACTCATACACAATACACAAATACACATATATTTACAACTACATACAACTATAATACATATATTTATAACTAATATAAATACCTATAAACATACATATTCTTATACAAACAAATACTACATGTAATATAATATAATATGTACAATATAAATAATAAATAGAAGAGTCTACAAATTTTCTAAATTATAAAGGTGTTGTTTTAGACATTTTTTAAAAACGCTAAGTGACACTGAATGTCGCACTTCAGTAGGAAGTGCATTCCAGAGAATAGCAACTTTCACAGTACAGGAGTTGGAATAGAAGTGGGTATGGCAGGTTGGAAGTTTGAGGAGATTATCACTTCGCGACTTTAGTTCAAGGCGTAGAAGAGAATCGGAACCAAGGAAGTTGAATCTCTCTTTTAAATAAGAGGGTGCGAAAGGATTGTATAGGATCGAATAAAGAAGGGTAAGCATACGATAATTGCGGCGAAGTTTAATAGGAAGCCATCCAAGCTGACGACGATAATCAGAAACGAGATCGTATTTACGCAGGCCAAAGACAAATCTTATACATAGATTTTGTAACCGCTCTAGTTTATTCAATTGTTCCTCAGATAAATCCGGGTAACATGAGTCAGCATAATCTAAAATCGGTATCAGTAGTGAATGAGCTAGAGTAGTGTTGGATTTGACAGGTAGAAAATATTTCCATCTTTTCATGGCTCCGATATTAGCGAATAGTTTTCTGCTACCTGCGCTGACCAAGATAGTGAGTTGTCTAAAACTATCCCAAGGTTTTTAATAGTCGGCCTAACAATTAAAACAGCATCATCAAACCGTATAGTAGGAAGGCCATATATATTAAGTTTTTNAATGGGACAGTAGGTAGGTAGACATGATTTATTCTTAATTTCTAAATTCATTCTTATCATTACACAATGCGAGTAGTAAAAAAACTATAAGCTAAATAGAAAAAATATTTTTTAATATAGTAATATTTCAGTGTCGTTAATTAGCTCAAAGGGATTTTCTATTCTGCCACAATAATAATTTAAAACTTTTCTACAAACTCCCCACACTCTTCCCTACCATATTATTCCTTCTCCACGTAGTAATTAAGCGTTAAGTACCAGCTACATTATTATCACAACGTCGGCTCATTAAGTTGCCAGTAAGCGTTCCTTTTGAAACATTTTTAAAAGCTTGCGGAAAATGTAAAAATGATTGAGGCTTAAGTTGAAACTTTCGCATTTTTTACAATACAAAGAAATGCCCTAATTTACAAATTAGTATTTGATAAGTATTCTTAATTGAGCATTTAATATATTTCGTAGTGAAAATCCTTATTATTATAAATTTATATTTAAAATTAGACATATAAAGCATTTATAAGTATGTACAAAGTTAATTATTATACTAAGCAAATACTTATCAAAAAGCTGACAAAAGATTAACTTCCTTATGAATAGAAAATATATCTAATCTACATGCTCGAGGTAAACCACTCCGACTTACAAAAATATATATATTTTGCTCAAGAGAGACAAAAACAAAATAGTGATAAATAGGTGGCAAGGCTTGGTGGTTGGTAGGGACCTTAGTTAAGCCTGATGAATTCTTTTATCCTTTACAATATGAGTACAATTTCACAAGCGCCCTCGCTGGTGACAAATATAACACTAAGACCGATTCTTCACAGTGGTTCTGCATGCAAAAAATTATAATACTTTGAAATATATCTTTTGCTTACTTATAAATATATAAATTGCAAAATATTATTATTAAATAATGAATGGATCTTATCTTATATAATTATCCAAAAAACTAAATCCGCTAGGGTAGGCAGAGGGAACCTAGTGTTAAGACAATCCGTTCCCCACTTTCTGTTCTGGAGGCATTGTGCGCTGAGTGGCGGAACTCAACGTCGCGCTTTGCCTCGACACCAGAGCGAAGAAATCGAAATATAAATCGCCATAAATATTTCATTACCGCAAGTGGGGATCGAACCAGTCGCGTTTACAAGACAAACCCCTTTGCCATGACTGGCCTCACTATTATTGTATCTATTTACATTACTATGTATTTTTTACTAAATATCAAAATCTTAAGTACTTACTTTATTCATTTCTCGTTTCATTACGCATAGCAGGATAGGTTCAGAGAATCTAATGTCAGACACTAATCTCGGCTTCCTGCCCGGATTTGATACGTTTCAGGTAGAGTAATGGAACTCAACGTTGTACTTTATTGCGAATCGAATCGAATTGAACGAGAATCGAACCCACAGCCATCACGTTTATCACCTTTGCGTTTTATTAATGCATATTAACGAACCCTAAGCGACCTGAAAAGTAATTGTGCTAACTTACGTTTCCAAGCCATTATATTTTAATATTGAATTAAAAGTTTTTAAAATAAACTGATGTTAATATTCAAATGATACAGCTACATAAAATAAATCGCGTAAAGTCGTGACACGGCTTAGTAAGGGGCCCAAATCTCTCAATTTATCCACGGTAGCCCGTATCAGTAATACGAAGAGGTAAAAACAGTTTTCCTTTAAGCCTCATAACTCAACACTTCTCTACTTAGTCCCTCGTGAGTTTCGACTTGAAAGTTTATTTCAAAATATGTTTTATTATGAAATATAATATGAATATGAAAGATACTCCTGTTCCGGTTAACGTAGATATATGAAATTTGACAGCTAGCATCTACAGGTAGTATTAGTTGATGAAAAAATCTGAAAACTATATATTTGTGGTTAAACCTTAAAAAACACTATCCTTAAAAGGGGGTTCATGTGAGGTATGAAATGAAAGGGCTCTGGCTAAGTTAAGCTAAGTCAGAAAAAGCTCGAGACCTCCAAACAGACGTACAACAAAGTGATCTTATAAGTGTTCCTTTTTTCCTTAAAAGGTATGGAACCGTAAAAACATGTGAATTAAGGTTTATTTTAATATAAAGAGTCAAAAATTTCCTTAAAAATCGGTTCAACAGTTTCGGAAATTAGCCCGGGCCAAACAAAAAAGAAACAACTATCAAAAAGACAGACAAAAATTATAAAAACATTTGTTTATGTTTGAGTGTCGTATAATAACTCCTCAGATGGAGTAACTTTTATGGTATTAATGTTAATCCAGCTAAATCACAAGTAATTGTTATAGATAGTCAGGGTATAATACGCAAGATAGATTGGGCAGTTATACCAAGGGTTATATACGACGGAACCTGTATACCTTTTTGTGATACCGTAAAAAATCTTGGTGTTTATTTTGACCAAACTCTGTCTTGGTCGTCGCACATTAATATCATCAGCAAAAAAACGTTTTTTGCACTGAAGTCATTACGACGACCACAATCTTTTCTACCAATTCCTACCAAAATTATGCTAGCAAATTCTCTATTATTACCAATTCTTAATTATGCAGATCCAAGCTTCACTAATTTGTCCGAGGACCAACTTAACAAACTTGGGCGAATTCAAAATCTTTCAATTCGATTCATATTCGGCCTCCGTAAATATGATCACGTATCTGAGTATCGCTCTAAGCTCAAGTGGCTCCCTATACGCCATCGCCGGAATTTACGACTTCTTGCCTTCTTGTACTGTGTGTTATTTAGTCCTACTGCTCCCTCTTACTTAAAGGATAAATTTGAATTTATTAGTGCACCAGGAAATTTGGTTAGACCGTTACGCAACCTAACGTTGCGTCTTCCTGTACACAAGTCAAAATTTTTTGACCAATCTTTTACAGTGCAAGCTATAAAATTGTGGAACAGTTTGCCCTATAATATTCGTCAGGCAAAATCATTACTGACATTTAAAAAAGCTGTACGTCATCACTTTGTGACTACTTCATGAATTATCACTGTTTACATTGGATCTGTTTTATGTATGTATTATGTGTGTATATATTTATATGTATGTATTATATATATTTTACTGTATGTATGTATGTATATT
Organism: Heliconius hermathena; assembly: GCA_013403705.1. NCBI lineage: Eukaryota > Metazoa > Arthropoda > Insecta > Lepidoptera > Nymphalidae > Heliconius > Heliconius hermathena. Next base: position 114,442 of record JAAIXJ010001726.1, read on the forward strand.
GTTTATTAGTCTATGTATTGTATTATATTAGAAATATCTATATATCAGTATATTGTTTTGTTTATATGTAAATTCATTTATTGTTTATTAATATACTTTTTAACTACGTCCACCACCCACCTTCTAAATATTATAACAGTTTCTTTTCGCCCTAAAGGTTGTCTGGAAGAGATGGCTACTTAGCCATAAGGCCACCTTTTTGTACATTTGTTTTCTTTTCTGTTTTTTTTTTTGTATTTTATATAAGTGGTGTACAAATAAAGAAATAAATAAATAACTATTTATGAATTAGAAAAAATACACTTAATATGTTGAAATCACAAACGGACACTTAAATTTTATTTAAATGTATAGAGTATAGTTGTGTATATATAAACATAAATTAAGTTTATTCAATTTACAATTTAAATGTATATAAATTTCCGCTTACCGTATTATATATTTTCAAATAAAGTTAAAGTAAGTTGCCATAAACATTAGATATTTAGAGTACATTTGAGTATTTAAATCTTATAGTAATTCCATACTTACGTAATATAACAACTTTCTAGTATCTAGTAAGCAATTATTCTTAGATCCACTCTGTCTTATAGAAGTTAATTCTAGAGTATAAAGTTCAAGTAACTGTAGCACATGGGTCGATTAAGCGGATTTTTTATGAGCATTCTTATCAGTAACGGCTGCGATAATACTCCTTAAAGCCCACTTAAGAGGATTTACGAGGGAAAAAATGTCAATAATTGGAGGACGATATCCACGAAGATTCTACTTTAATATATTGAAGACGACATTAGTAGTTTTAAACTGTTTCGATATCATTAAAAAGTTTTAAAATATTTGTTCCAGTCTACTTTGGAGAGATAGAAGTTGGTGAAATTTTTTTTACTGTCTTTCTAAATCAAGTAAGTATTTAGATACTTTTAATTTCTAACAATTTTAAGCAATGTGTTTATTTTTTTTTGCTTCACACTGTATTCCGCATATAGCAAAATAATATAATTATATTATACTTTATATTATAATATAAAAATTGATTAGTCAAAATATTATCGAACATTTTACAAATTAAATAAACAACTTAAAATTATGAAAAAAACAATACAAATAATTTGAAATGCAAGAAGAACGTCATGTATAGTGATATTATATATGCTAACACGGATTTAGTGAAAAGGATGTGAGTCACCCTGATTAACTCCTGTCAAGGATGAGCCCTCGCATTATGAGCAAAATGTTTGACACTACATCTTCTCGGTGACGTACTCATCTTAAATATCTTATTATTCAGTAATAAATCCGTTTTTATATTTACGATGTAAAAAATTTAAATCACGGATCACGGCGGAGTTGATTTCTTTACGGGGTTTTATAATACCTTCAAACCTTAATGGTTTGGAACAATATTGATAACATTCTTTGAGGGAAATATGTTTAAATATATTGTATCTCCTTAGTAAATTCAGATAAAGCAGCTTCATGTTTTTTCCTGCAGAATGGGAACCTACTGTTAAGATCATGTATGAATTGTGAGTTCGTTTTACCTACCTTGCTATTATTTATTAGTGGGCAAGAGAGCACTTTGAAAGAGAGTGAAAGGTATATTTACACCAGATAGTGATGCCTATTTGAAAACAAAATACAGATAAATATATTATAAAGATAAATAAAACAAATAGGCTCATTACGCTCTGATTGTATTTCAGCAGAGGTGATCCATAATTCTGAGTAAATGCCACTCTAATCTGTTGCGTGATGTATGAAATTACGATACAAACCAAACGTTAAAAGTTCAACCAACAGTTATCATCATAAATATCGTAGTTCGTGTGCTTTCATCTACAAACTAGTGGTAGCCTTTGTTCCGCCAGGGTCGGGCCAAGGGTCGGACAATTGTTAAATCCTTTCAGTACAATAGGTCGATCATTTCGCTTGCTTATATTGAATGGCCTCCACAAACGTATTATTGCGTTTTGCGTTATGCAAATATTTTTTTTTCTTTGAACAATTCTACATAATTTTAGACGTTCAGTATGGAACAATAAAATATGTAAAGCATATGTTTTTATTGTAAAATATTATATTTACCAATATTATCAAATACTGTTCTATTCCTACCTAGTCTTTTGGAATAAGAAATAATATAAGAAAAAGAGTCTAATATGTAAAATTAAAAAAAAAATTAATTAGCTTCACGCTGTATCCCGCACACAGCAGGGTAGGCAGAGGGAACCTAGTGTTAAGACACTCCGTTCTCCACTTTCTGCCGAATTCTGGAGGCATTGCGTGTTGAGTGGCAGAACTCAACGCCGCGCTTAACCTCGACACCAGAGCGAAGAAATGGAAATATAAATTTAAGTAAATAATGTAAAATGTTATTTCTTTTATTTTTTGTGCTGTGCCGTATTTTAATAAATTAACGAATACCAGTATGGTCCGACATCACTACATCAATAACGCGTTTACGTGACAGTTTACTTGTCACATACACAAGTAATAATCATAATATGTATTATATAAAATAATTATTTACTTCTATATAATTGAAAAGAGACGAACAATCACTAGATAAACCCAATGTGTCTCAGTATCGAAATTTTAACATATTTAACAAATATAAGTAGATATATAATATTAATATGTAGTGAACTACAGACGTTTCATAGATTCTAGAAATAATAGGTAGGCAATTCTTCTCATCACAAATGAAAATTCTGAATTCATTATCGATCTTTGTTGTTCTATACAATAAAAGCAGTACACGAAACCAAAGTAATTAAAATAGGATGCGTATATACGAGTATGTAGAGACGTTATATTAATTAGAAGCTGTAATTAATTATGCTTCAGTTAAGAGATCACCGCCGCAGTGTTAAATTAGCTGAATATTTTTCTATTGTATAATTAAGGAAGCCACCATGTATGAATATCCCTAAATTAAAAAACACAAACAAGTGAACACTAAGTGTTGTGTGAAAGGGAAGTTACTGATTAGACGCTAAATATGTGTTACATTTCTTCACTACTATATTGCAGTTGAAATATATCTGAAGACAATTAATTTATACGAACGATAATTTGCATATATGGTGTAATTACTCTCAAATTTTATATGGTGCAGCGTGAAGCTGATTTTTTTTAATATAACAAGCACAAACATTCAACAAAAAAGTAGCACGCGAACTTAAGCACAATATAAACATGAATTTCTCTCGTAAATACCAACTAAACAATGAAATGAAATAAATGTTAGCTTGCGATATGAAGATGAGGCAAATGATGGAGCGACTGTCATTTACGTACATACGAGTACATATATACGTCACGTGAACAATATAATATATTATATCCACTGATTTTGTTTACATTGATGTCGTAATCCGTACGAACGAAAAACGTTTTCACGCTGCCGTGAACACACGTGTACGTGTTCGTAAAATGCTCATATCACACTGGAGATGGCGCACAACACTTCAAATTGAAATTTAACTATACTACATTCCGGTAGAGAATTACCGGAGTGTACTCGTACGGTATGTTGCCATTGCTTGAAACATTATTGTTTCAATTGCGGTTTTTATAATTTGAATTAAAGTATATTACTGAAATTATAGTATAGGGTATTTCACTGAAAATACTATTGACTTTATTAATTGATCATCATCTAATGGGAAAAAATATTTTTTTAATATTGTAAATACAACTTAGGCGTTATATTTTTTAATTATATATTTTTTTATTCTGAAGTATCTCACATTATTTTACTATAAACAAAATATTGAAAATGAAAATGTGTAAGCATCTTCCAGGGGATGAAACAAGAGTGGAGAAAGAAGTCTTTTATTATTCTCTGGAAATACTAACAATAAACGTCGCTAATCGCCAAAACTCTTCCATAATTAAATTTATTCTAGAAGGAACCCAATATTAAAATAATTATAATATTATACAGCATTCCTATTACAAAAACATTAACATTAAGAAAATATGCCTACAGTTTCATACATACTGTTGACCTTCTAAGTCACCTGTTATCATCATAATATTACGTTCAAATTTTACGCATGTTTAATACAACGTGCTCGTGGCATTTATCAGAATTATTAATTGTCTCAACTTGAACACAAGCAGCGGTCAATAAACCCAGTTGTTTTACTAGATTTTTCAAAAAGCACCATTATCCTGTGAGGTCAGTCGTAGTGAAAGGGAAAACGTACGGCTGTAAACTCAAAAGGTTGTGGTTCTATTCCCAGTAGAAGAAATGATATATTTAATATTTTCATTTCGCTCACCCGTTATGGTAATGAAGCAAAGCGTGGCGTTGAGTTCCTTTACTCAACACAATGCTTGAAGAATTCGACAGAAAGTAGGAAAGGAACGGAGTGTCATATTACTACGTACACTCTACCTACCCTGCTATGTGCGCGATACAGCGTGTAGATATATTAGATTCAGATATTCTTATTCTTCTTATTCTTATTACATTCTTATTCTTATTTACATAGTTACTTTACTACTGAGACCTGATTTTACTACTAAACGGGTTAAAATATAGCATTTGCAATCGAACGACAACGATACAATATGAATGCAACAAACGTGAATAGTTTAAAAAATGTTTTACCTCATAATTCACTAGGGCTATAAAAACTGTAGACACGTTTCGGAATGATTTTCTCTCCTCTGCGGGGAGCAGCCTTGAAATATATTTGCAGAACGGGTATTTTGATCCCTGCCTCAACCTATAAAATACTTCGTCGTTTGAACTTACAAGCGCGATATGCTATAAAATACAATATTGCTATAAAATTTTATCTCAATCTTGAAATAATTAGAAATAAAATCTTCCAAGCCACATTATGATAATCTATATAATGTATCTATATTTCGGGAAGAAAAAATCTACACATGTCTTTTATTTATTTTTTCTTTAGTTTATCTCTATATATTATGTAAAATTGACAAAAAGAGAAGATGACGTTAAGTCTTAACAGTGCATTATTATTTATAACTAACCTTTTTCCAGAAGCCTTAAAAATGGCTAAAATATGGCATCTTTTATAAGCTATTTACAGCTTTATAAAGCCTCACATATAGTTAATTATTTAGTCTCACATATAGTTAAAAAACTTTAACTGAACAAATTGTTTACGGTTCCTCTTCTATTTACTTAGAACTGGAATGCTTTGCTGATTCAAATTTTAAGACTGAACTAGCAACCTCTTGGCATGTGCTGTTTTCAGGCAACGAGTAAGTAATTAAAGAAACTAATTTAAACGACGACTCTACTTGGAAGTAAATTTAATAGTTTGTATTATGTAAATGAAACTTGAATTTGTTTAAGCGTGAAACAACTACAACTATATAAACTAAAGATACTGACTAGTGCTTTGAAATTTATATATTTTCGTCTTTAACTGAAATTGTTTCTTACAGTTTTGAACATTTTAAGGTCAGAGAGGTTACAACTTTAGTATCTTCACTCTCACTTTTAACTTGGTTGTTTTCCTTTAAGGAGGTACTTTATATTAATCATATAGAAGACTTTACTAAAATTTTAATATAAATGACTCAACATGCAACATATATATTATACTATTATATTATACTACTAGCGGCCTGCTCGTGGCTTTGCTAGCTTGAATTACATGATTATTCATTTAAGAAATATAGATATTACAAACAGCCTTAACTATTAATTAATTGATTTAGATAAGTACTCACGATATTATTTGTAAAATAACTTATCTAGCTCCTGTACAGTTTTTAAATTAGTAACATATATTATTAGTTAAATATATAATTGGTATACAGAATATACATAGAAAGCACGTTTTTAGGCATTTTTATATAATCTATAAAATAATCAACATTTTCGGTCAAGTTCAAGTCGTACTCATGCCCCGAGAGTTTTCGTACCAGTTTCATGAAAGGAGATACACCAAAAGAATAACTAATTAAGTTGTCATTTTGTATCAATTTAAGTACAGATTAAAATTTGTACTTAATGGTTTTTTCTGTGACACAAATACAAATAAGTAGTCAATTTTTGAAAAATAATTTTGGAATTTTCCTTTATACGTGCCGTAAGTTTTAACTTCTTAACAAATTTCGAAATTGTATATCAACGGGAAGTACCCTATAGTTATGATAGAAAATGCGACAAAAAACAAAGCATAAACTCTCATATTTCATCGTCATTTGATTGCGATGATTTAGAAGATAGATTTTCGTGCTCTAAGGGAATATAGACTTGAACATTGAGGTATCTAACCTTTAACCGATCTTGTACAAAATAGTCTTGACAGACGGACAGACGGACAAACAACAAAGTTATTTTATAAGAATTTTGAGGTATGTACCCTAAAATACCCTTGGCACATACATACATGCAACATACAGGTGCAATAGTGCAATGTCGGTACGTGTCGCTTGTAAGTTATGAAATAATACTGCGGGATATTTTTATAAACAGTGTCAGAGCATTTTTTCTTGAGACACAATTTTTTAGAGGTTGCTACCAAAAGTGATTTTTTTTATACGTTTCTTAAAAAAATATTAATAACATAAACGAACGAACGGACTGAAGAACCTATTCAAAATATTTCTTTGAATATTAAGTCATTCTTTATCACTGTGTTAAATAATTAAGAATTAAGCTAGACTGTTACGAAGGTAATCTTCACCAACAATTCAATTTAGTTTACTTTGTAGTTAGTACTATGAACAATTGTACTTTAAAAACGTAACGTATCATGTGTAGTCAATAGATATCATTGCGTATGTTTCTTTTTTTTTCAAATATAAATATCTTTAAAACTTTAAGTCCATTATTTTTTGATAGAGTGTAGCGGTAACCTTTCCAAACTATATTTTCTTTTATGCACAGCGCCATCTATTTAAATTTCACCTAACATAAAATTATATTAACCGAAAACGATGTTGTGCTATAGTATTAAAATGATTAATATTCCTCCCGTCTTAATTAGTGTTTAACTCCACAGAATGTTTTTTGCGGAGTTAAACACTAATTACGACGGGAGGAATATTAATCACTCATCAACCTTTCCAAACTATAAAAATATATTTTTTTATGCAAAGCGCCATCTATTTAAATTTCACCTAACATAAAGATAGCGTTACGTGTTTGAAAGAGAATATCAAGATTCGTTAGTACCTACTATTAGTTGTCAATAGATAGCGTTACTTGTATCGATTTTTTTACTATCTCAAATATAAACTTCTTGAAAACTTAAATATTTATATCTTTTGATAGAGCGAAGCCATTACAATGAAATAAACACTAAAAGCTACTTTGATTTATTTTTAATTTTATGTATAAAAGTTTTTTAAATTTATTGTGTACTTTTTACGTGATGCGTGTTGACATAAACAGATAAACAGACAAACAGACGAACAGACGAACAGACGAACAGACGAACAGACGAACAGACGAACAGACGAACAGACGAACAGACAAACAGACAAATAGACAAAAATTCCAAAAATGTTGAAAATGGATTCTGTTAATTATCCTTTAACACCCTGGTAAATTTTTTTTTAAATATTTTCAATGTACAGAAACGACTTTTCTACAGATTTATTATAAGTATAGATTATAATATATTGTACTAATATTGACTTCATCATTAAAAAATGTTAAGATTTAATAGTTTGTATTAAACCTAGCACGACCACTGTTACATGTCATTTTTAGCTTCATATTGTAACGCGTATTTAGCGGGATAGGCAAATTGAAGTCAGTGTAAAGACATTGCCTTTTCCACTTTCCACCCAAATTCTGAAATATATCAAAATAAATGTATTTTATATTTTATTAAACATAAATGAGGCCAGTCGTGGCGCAGCGGCACCAAGTGTGACTGTAAATCGACTGGTTGTGGGTTCGATCCCCACTCGAGGAGATAAAATATTTACTTAAATTTATATTTCCATTTCTTCGCTCTGGTGTCGAGGGAAAGCGCGGCGTTGAGTTCTGCCACTCAACACGCAATGCCTCCAGAATTCAGCAGAAAGTGGGCAACGGAGTGTCTTAACACTATATTTCCCTCTGCCTACCTGCTGTGTGTGGGATACAGCGTGAAGCTGATTTGATTTATTAAACATAAATAAGTTCATTTTTAAAATGAATTTCGTTATTTTAGTCTTAAACTGAGTAGGCACTTTTCCTTTTGATCGTTTACATTATTGTACAAAAAATATAATAAATCCATCCAAGAACGCATTTAATTTTACTGGATATTATTATTTTCAAGTTATTTTTTGGTATCTCTATAATTGTATTCTACCACAATCGTTTTGCTATTGTATAAAATAATATCGACAGTTTATAGTGCGTGACCGCTGTGAGTTCATTCAAATAACCAATAATATGCTATTAAAATGCGAATTAATTGCGGATCTTGAGAATTGTTCATAAAAATGTATTATATTTATTTTTTTTTTGTATTATAATTACAGAATTATATGGATTTTTATAAAAGGGTATGTATAGATAAGTGTGTATGTATTTGTAAATATTGTATCTGTGTGTATGTACATTGTGATACATGAAAATATTTACATTTTTTATATTATTCTTCAGGTCTGATTTAACTAAGTAAAACAGTGGTGGTGGTGGTACTCGCATCTTAGCATATGTTATAATATATAAGTACATAAATCTCAAAATTGCCGAAAAAGGAGTGACTCCATAATAGGTTCTCCAAAAATAGAGATAAATTAAAGTTATTAGTATTTTTCTTTACCCCCTTTCCTTAAAAGTAGGCAAGAAGAATTTTTCAGTTTAAATGACTGTATTTCTAAGTCAGAAAATGTCTAATAAATACATAATAAAATTATTTAAATATAAGTTTCAGAATATCTTAAATTAGATATATAAGATAAAACGAGACACAAATCGTACAACACAGGTGATATTCAAACCTAGCGGACTGATTTAACACGGTCGATGTATTTTTAATAGCAATGTTAGGAATTATTAATACGGACCCTCATTCACTAACCCTAGGCAATATATATGTATGCTTTCATATTTCCGCTCGACCGAACCTTTGAAAGAAGTTTATTTCATTGAATGGAGTGGTTTATGAACTGTGGCTAACACATATATATAAAACATGCGGTACATCAAATATTTAGTATAAAGGAGGAGAATATAAAACGTAATATTCTATAGTATTCATGTGTGTGGTCGGCTGATTTGAAGTTCAAATGGAATAGAAAAACATTTTTTTAAATATAATATGAAATATGAAAATATTATTATCACTTACAAAGCGTAGACGGAATATGCCTCAATTGTTTTTTTTTTTAATATACGACTGTAAAGATAAGTGAATGAAGTAAGTTTAATATTTAATTAAGTGTAGTACAAGTATCTTAAAATGACATATATTTTATTTTACCAAATAAATATAATATTACATGCATTTGTTACTTAGTTGGTTCTATCTTTATTACATAAAAGAATTTTAAAAAATGCTAGAAATTAGCTTTTGTATGCAAAGACAAATTCTAGAGACGAGAAGAATTTTGTTGTCAAATTCTGCAAATAGTGGGAAGTTTATACTGTCGTTGCTTTTATACAAATGTTGACGTTCCGTTTCTCCACACAACACTCAATTTTTGAAATTTGTCTGGCACTTGTTCCTCCCTGCTGTAATTATATACGTGAAGCTGAAATATCGTCAGATTCTACTGGCAAAGCAAAACAGAAAATAATATACTTTAAAATGTTCTCAAACAAACGCATAATCCCAAAGGATGTAATTTCATTTCTGGTAAGCTTCTTTCTATTTTTGAAATTTTCCTCGTCGACCGTAACCATGTCGAAATCTTTCCTTTTGTCCCGGTTCAATGTGGGATATGAGAAGATTATATGTATTATAGCCGCATTCTTACCTTCGTAACAAATTTATTATGGATGTTTTATGCAATATTAGGCAACGCAATATTTGTGTTATGAAAAATTTGTTTAGAGAAATGACTCTTGTTGCAAAACAAGAGATATAATTGCAAAATTATATTATAAAAGTAATTTAAAATTTAATGATTTACAATAAAATATTGTTTTTTTATGTTAGCCGAATTAATAGGGCATTGTGTGTTGATTTTGGAAATACAATACCGCGCTTAGCATTGTTACCAGAGCGAAGTAAATGAAAATTGTACCGCGACTATGACTCTATGGAAAACTAAAGTTGAAATAAGTATATCAAAGTGAGTCGCGGGCACAAGTACCTACTCCTGCAAGGTAATTTGGAAAGATGTAAGCACTTATACTATTACTTTTAAAAATGTGATTATAGTCTGAGGTACATTTTATTCGCTTATATTACATTCTGTAAGTTATTTTTGGTATATTGTTTTATTACACATTTATAAATGATTTATCACATCACTATTTTTTCGATTTAGATTATAGAATGAGTATTTACTTATAAAACAACTCTATAAATGGCGTTGACTTAGCAGCCACCGTCGCGTCATAGTCGCGGTGCAGTGGCGCAACGAGACAGCATCTGACTGCATACGAGACGGTTGTCGAAAACGGTCGACGGACATTGGAGCTTTTGCTTCTCTCTATGCCATATAGACGAGCAAAATACATCTAAGTTTAAACTAAGCGTATCCATATGTCACAACTACAGCTGTAACTGTAAAAGAAAACGAAGTATATATTCAAATTCAAATTAAAAATATTCTTTATTCAAATAGACTCTTATAAGCACTTTTGAATCGTTGAATGAATATATAAACAAAAAAAACAGCTACCACCGGTCCGGAAGGCAGTTCTGCTGAGAACAGCCGGCAAGAAACTCAACAGTTGCTTTTTTCAAAATCACTAGAATATATATATTTTTTATTTTGACTTGAATATATTTCCAACACCTATCTCGCATTAATCAGTATAAAAAGATAACCCAAAGATCAAGACAATACGTTCTCTGTTTTCGCCTGAGGCTGTATATGTCGAGCGTTGAAGGTGAAAACCATACCAAAGTAGAAATAATAATAGCGCTACATAGTGTGCCTTTGTCATTAATCAAGTATAATGTTAACATATTTTTGTACGAACGAGTTCTTTGTGTAGATTTAGAGCTAAATATATCTAGTAATTGCGAAATTAAGACTCCATTATCCGTATAATGTAATACGGGCATAAATAAATATAAAATTTCTGCAGGGTTCAGGTATGAGTCTGTACGAACATTTTGAATGCCGATAAAATGATACTAATATATTTATAAGCGTAAAGTCACTGTTTGTTATATATGTTTGTTGGAGGATGGAACACTTTCTTTTGACTGTCAGTATGAAAACACAATAAGAGCTGCGTGTGGCTATCCCAGCTCAGTGGGATGTTGTACACGACTGTAAACTTATGGTGAAAATATATTACATCATCATTTCCTCGCTCTATCAAGACGTAGTGAAGTGTTGAATTCAGATACTTAAAACGAAATTTCAATTATTTACTTTTATACCTGAAGAGAATAATTGTTATGTGCTAATACTGTATAAAATATATAAACTATGAAACAATATCTTTATTATTGCTTCTGTATGTGTGTTCTGCGTTTTTTGTAATTTTAGTTTCTGTAATTTTTTGTATGCCATCATCGTAGCCGTCGTGGCGAACAAAAGTGTTTGAGTGTAAACGCGACTGTTTCATATTTCTTACACGCACTGCTTCTAAATGGGCGACGGAGTGACTTGTCTCTTTCTTCTCTTTGTTATATTAAAACAAACGCAATGTAAGTATATCGCTCTGGAAGTTTTACTTTTTAGTATAATTAAAAGATTTATTTCTGATTGAGGCCAGTCATGGCGCAGTGGCACAAAGTGTGACTGTAAAACCGACTGGTTATGGATTCGATCCCCACTCGAGGAGATGAAATATTTATTTAAATTTAAATTTCCATTTCTTCGCTCTGGTGTGGACGTAAAGAGCGGCGTTGAGTCCTGCCACTCAACACGCAATGCCTCCAAAATTCGGCAGAAAATGGGGAACGGAGTGCCTTAACACTAGGTTCCCTCTGCCTACCCTGCTGTGTGCGGGATACAGCGTGAAGCTAATTTAATTCAATTTTTTAATTTAAAAGATTTAGTTAAATAGAGTTTGTTTTAATTAGTCCGTACAGCTGTGGAGGTAAAGATAATTTGTGCCTGTGACAGCTTCTGTCGACACTCACGCTAGTTACCATAAATAAACGCGCTAGTTCATAACACTTTTAATTATTATAGTGTTATTAGTTAAGCTCATTATTTTTTTTAAAAACAATTTTATTTATGTTTTTAACCAACTGAGCAGAAAACAGTTATCAATTGTAAGTGATATCGCTTTGGGAATAGTACAGTACGCACTGTACACACCATAGTATATGGTTCGAAAACCACTCGATAAAATATTAGCATTTCAATAATGTTTTCATTTTCTTGATCTGTTAAAATAATGTGTTCTTGAATTCTTTTGTTGAACAACGAGTTTACAATTTGAGAAAATTAACATTAGTTTCTATCTGTGTTATTCTTTACTTAGTTATATCATTATGATTCTTCTTTTCTTTCTTTCAGCTTTATTTTACAGATTTCATCATTAACTCCTTTAAACGATCAAGAATCGCGACCAATAAGATATATGGTTTGTTATCAAATTACAATTTGATAAAAAAATTAAGAGATTCACTAATCTATTTAATAGCCAAAAACTCGGAAACTCCTATTAATATTTATAAATTTAACGTGACTATTATCTAGACTATGTGTTATGTAAATTATAACCGTAGGGGTAATGAGGCAAAAGTTTCGCGAATTAGCTTCCAGCTATTTAACTTTATCGCTAGTTTATAATGTACTTACTGACCGCGTCACTGCCAGCCTTCCGACAAGATGCCTGTTTGTTGGGTCGCTTTATCAGCCACAGGATGCAACCGCTACTCCGCAAACTAGTTAATATTCTCTATTCACAACGACATGTTTTTGTAATAGTTTTCTATATTCTATAAAGTTCGTAAAGCTTGAGAGGCTACTAAATACTAACAATAAAGCTCTTTTTTTAGAACTTTTCATTAAGAATTTCATCTCCTTGCACTTAGAAAAAAATCTCATTTTATCAATTACTAGAGGGCGCGCGCGGCTTCGCCCGCTTATTAGGAGTGAATTCTAAAAAAAACCACGAAACACGTGTTCAATAAAATATTTTTAACAGTCTGAATTTAAATTTTTATAAAAATCGGTGGCAATTTAAAGATTTTTCCATATAAACTTTCAACCCCTTATTTGAACCCTTAGGGGGTGAATTCTTAAAAACCATGAAACACGTGTTCAATGAAATATTTTTAAGAGTCTGAATTTCAAATTTTATAAAAATCGGTACAGATTAAAATTTTTTTCCATACAAACTTTCAACCCCTATTTCATCCCTTTAGGGTTAAAATTTTTCAAATTCCCTTCTTAGTGGATGTCCAGAATATGAAAATAAACATCTGCCCAAATTTCACGTTTCTACCATCAGCGGTTACGGCTCTGCGTGCGTCTTACCTCAGTCAGTCAGCACAAGTCCTTTTATATATATAGATTAAAGTCTGAATGTTAAGGATCCTTTTGAAGAAATCGCACTGCGCATGACGTTACCATAGCGGGAAAACCAAGGACACTCAGCGAACGGGCCCAGAGCAGGAAGCACGACTCGCTCCCCGAAATTCTATAACGGAATACGGACGCGTCCAGTAACATGTAAACATAGCGATTGTAGCAACATATTATATTTGTTGCAAGTTTTTGAACACTTATTTTGAACGATTTGTTTAATTGAATTACGTATTTTTAATGTGTAAGTGCTGTTTAAAATGAAGAGAAGAAAATGTTTTTTTTATGATAATTTTTTGTGAATATGTCATTAGTTTGACAGATGTGCTAGTGAGGTGCAACGATAGATATTATGTATTGAGAACAGTGCTTCAAAACGGGACAATGAAAGTTTTAACACTGGTAGCGCTTTGCGGTAAGTACCTCATCAAGACATTATTATGTAGATTACAAAAAATATTTTGCTTATATATATTTTACGTGAAACTGTTTTCGGATATTCCATTAATAATGTTATTTGGATATTTTAAGTTAGGTAACGAGATTGAAATAAATTTGAAAATATATAAAATAGTGACAATTTTTATATGTATTTGAAAAAATAAAAATACTGTTAACGTCAAGTGTCATATAAGACCTCATTGATTGTTTTTTTTAATAATATATTTCTCCTCTATTAGAGACGATAATATTGAGTCATAATTGTAATCATTATAATTATTCAATTTTTTTTCATTACAAAGGAAATAAATAAATTATGGTAGTATCAAATATAATTTTATTTTAATTTCAAAATATAGAATATTATTCAATAGCAGAAGAATGGCTCAAAATTACACGAGAATATTGCAAACATCATAGTTACATCCTCAGACATAAATGTAAAATGTAAAAAAAATATCATTGCTATGGAAAAAATTTAGCAATGGTCATAATTTTATTATAAGCCGGAAATCTAATATTTACGAGGAAAATGTTTACAGATTTTTATGAAACGTGTTTCCGCGACGCGACTGACATTTACCGCAGGAATTTTGGATTTTTTTCACGAAAATGATAATCCGTTTTTCACATATTTTCATCTCATCATTTCATCGGCGGAAAGTAGGAAGCAGTGTGTCGTAGTACTAGTCTCGCTCTGCCTACCTTGCTACGTGCTAGCCTAGGTAGAGCGTGACGCTGGGAACAAAGCTATAGCTTTTTAAATTTACTAAATAAATTAAATTTATTTTGTCATAAAAGCTAAACCTGAAAACCATTTCTAAGATTAAACGCTCGAACACCAAAAAGTGCATTGTTTTATTTGTCAATTATGTTTGTCAACTTTCCTTGTATTTGCGCCAAAAGACAGAGCAGATGTACTGAAATATAGACGTAATAAAATAAGACTCCCTACTCTCGTGCCAGAATTCCAAAAAGTAGACCGCATCCATTTAAAACTTGAGACTTGTCAAGTTGTAATAAATTATAAGTTTGTTATCAACACATTAATTTAGTTAAAAGATAATATTAAATACACAAAGTGTGACTGTAAAACCGACTGGTTGTGGGTTCGATTCCCACTCGAGAAGATGAAATATTTACTTAAATTTATATTTCCATTTCTTCGATCTGGTGTCGAGGCAAAGCGCGGCGTTGAGGTCTGCCACTCAACACGCAATGCCTCCAGAATTCGGCAGAAATGCTGTATGCGGGATACAGCGTGAAGCTGATTTATTTATTTTTATTTTTATCTTTCGATTCTATATTATTTGCTTGTCGATAAAAGATTAAATAGTTAATTCTTTAGCACTGTGACAAACAACGCTGTGTCTGAGCTCCTGGTACACGGCCATTCGACGATTGTACTTTACTATTGCTATTATTTTCACTTTGCAGTTCAAACTGCTACAGAATTCAACGTCTAGATAGAGATAAAAGATTTGTGTGTAAGGCGACTATAAAGTTGAAGTTACGAGGCTTTAGGAAAATGCATTTAAATACTGTTTAGAAATGTTTCGTCATGTGTCGCAGCTTGTGTAGCTAGTGTGTGTACTTTTAATGAACATTATTCTTTTTTTTAGCTTCTCGCGCGAATCATTCCGTTCTCTACTTTTTGCCGAATTTTCGAGACGTTCCGTGTTGAGTGGCGAAATTCTTCCATGAACTGTCTTGTAACCAGAGCGAAGAAATCAAAACTTTATCTAATTCATTCCTCCGAGTAGGAAATAAACCGACAGCTAATCACACACTGTGCCAAGGCTTCCTCATTTTTCTAAATTTTCTTAATTTTGAAATACATTCTACACATGAAGTGATGTTTGTTATCAGACAATCTGAGATTTTTTAATAGAGTAGGTATACTCGTATACTATATGTTACGTAGGGTGTAAAGTGGTATGGTAACTATAAACAGATATGTCCAAGTATAAAAATACATATTATCTGTTTTTAGACCTAATTAGACTTTTATTAATAACTAGCGGCCTGCTCGCGGCATTGCCCGCTTGAATTACATGATTATTCATTTAAGAAAT
>JAAIXJ010000647.1:0-15121 GCA_013403705.1 Heliconius hermathena
AAGTGCGAGGCGGCGTCGCCAGGCGTGGCTTGTGCCCCTACAAGCGCTTGACTGTAAACAGGTTCAATTTCCACTCGAGGAAGTCTAATATTTAATATTTTCATTTACTCACTCTGGGAACGAAGGAACGAACGGACTTTATTGGGAACGAAATGTCCTGTAACCTGTCAACCCTGGTATGAGCAGGTAGCCTGGTATGACCTGGTACAGCGTGAAGCGAAAAATATATATTGATATTTATACAGGATGGAAGCGTCAGCGTTCGGGAACGGGAACAGCATATAGGGCAAAATATTTTAAACCAATACCTAAAGAAATTAATCAAGATGCCTTAACAGTTTAGACGTAGGATTTTTTTTCATTTCACGATGTTTATACATACCTATATTTCGTGTGACACAGTTACGCATAGACACCAATAACGTAAACACAAACTATTACAAAAATACTACTAAAGGTTAAACAATTTTGAACTTTGCCGCCAATACCTACGACTCCATTTCGAAATAAGGCGTATGCGGTCATTTCCTTTTGATAGGTTTATGTTTGTCGTTTTTGACAAATGGCGTTTTACTTTACAACGATAATTTTATTATTAATTTTGTTTGAAAAAAATATATTTCTTCATTTTTGGGATGTTTTTTAAATGTTATTAGGCTTTTATAGAGTAGTTAAAACTGTGGTTTCATGGTATGGTATGGTGGCAATCTGATTAAATGGCTTGACACTTATATTATGAACCGTAAAATGAATGTAGGTAAGTCTATTATAGATGGTATGCGGTCGAAGTCGCGAGTGGGCTGCTAGTAATGTATATATGGGGAACGGAGTATCTTAACACTTACTTCTCTCTGTCTACACTGCTGTGTGCGGGATACAGCGTGAAGCTAATTTTTTTATTAAAATTTTATAATGTATATTATAGTGCCGTCAAAATGTTCTTTTTAGCTACTTTTTTAAACCAACATTTTACCCAATGTGAAAAAATCACGAAAGTTGTGTTGGCCGCCGATCTTACCGTGTATTCGTTAGTCACTTGAGTTAGTAAATAAAAACTAATATTAACGTAATGGATGGGATCTGAACGAGACATTCGACGTGCCGTGACTGATAAGTTGCCAAGAAATTCAGTGTCGAAAAATTGTTTCGGCCGCTCTAATCGAAAATATTGCACCTGAAAGAAATATTTAATATAAATTAATGTAAAGTGTAACATAAAATGTAAAATTATAATCAGAAATATCATATATGGATAATTAAGCATATACGAAGTATTTAGCACATTTTTTTGAGTAGTTAAAACTGTGCTTTCATTT
Source organism: Heliconius hermathena (assembly GCA_013403705.1). NCBI lineage: Eukaryota > Metazoa > Arthropoda > Insecta > Lepidoptera > Nymphalidae > Heliconius > Heliconius hermathena. The sequence continues at coordinate 1,317 of JAAIXJ010000647.1, forward strand.
AATGTGGTTAAGACAAAAACACTCTGTATATATCACAATGTTGCCTCAAATGGAAAAAATGTTTTTCGACGTGATAACGTCTTATAAATCGATAAACCCCTTCTGCATGTACGAAATAAGATGACTTAAAGTCACTTTACGCCTGAGCCGAGCGTGCAAAGAGGGGGTGGAATTAGCTGTGGACAAGCACGATCGGATCGAGAGTTTGGCTATTAACACGACAAATTCTCTCTGGCTCTTATTTTGATTAATAATAATTATATTGTCAACTAGAGGGCGCGCGCGGCTTCGCCCGCTTATTAGGAGCAAATTCTAAAAACACCACGAAACACGTGTTCAATAAAATATTTTAACAGTCTGAATTTATATAAAAATCGGTGGCAATTTAAAGATTTTTCCATAATACGTCAGTCAGTCAGCACAAGTCCTTTTATATATATAGCTACTTACAATAATACACCGGATCAATAAGTGGTGAAGTTCAGTTGGTAGGGAAACAAAAATTTCCTCGATAGGGAATTCAACTCATAACAACAGTGTTTAGAGTCGCACACTTCTGCCCCTGACTCACTACTGCTTACATTATTGCATAATAATAAATAAAAATAACATTGAATTTACCTTACAATAACCTTTGCTTGTATTGTTATATGTAAAAAATATAGCACTGACCACGTATATAAGAATAAAGTGGACATTGTTCATTTTAAATATGCAGTTATATTACTATTATACAATAAGTTACACCGGTCTGATTTATATAGACCCAATTTGTAATTTAAAAATTTAATGTCTCCATTATACAATTTTTCAATGATATCGGTTGTTTTCTAAACTAAAAAAAATGTATTAATCGAATTTAAAATTAAACTATTAAGATATTACCTCCTATTACAATATTTGATATTTTGGGTAAGAATAAAATATTATAGAAAAGTCAACTCGTATGATTCTTACTGCAATTCAGTACCATATATATATTCTGCCATTTTCTTTAATGATAGTGAATTGAAACGTGCATAGAGCGAGTACTTTAATGTCAAAATCTCCATTACTTAAGCTAATTAATTTAATCACTTTGTAAGTTAATACTAGTAAACTTCTTAGCTTCTCTTCACCTCTCCTGGACCTCTGTCCAGGGGTTGAATTACGATCATTTACCTTTTGAACATTCATCAGATAACTAGGCATGCGTTAGCCCTGATTTAAACCTGTATAACCAAATAATAGATGTTATAAATATAAAATTCGTTAGTATCTCAAAAGTAATCAAGAAAATCCTTCAGTAAATTACTAGGGTGGTGAAGTGCGGTGACGACATATGGGGGAAGATACCTAAGGGTTTTTGTAGAATTGTTTACGTTAAAATTTTATTAAATTAAATTCTTCATTTTTTTCTGTAAATCATAACCTTTAAAATTAGTTTTACCCTTTAAAATTGCTCGCCTTGATATTTGTATCTAAATTCAGTACGTTTTCATTAGTAAAAATTTGAGATAAAACCTACTTGTAATCGAATTGGGTTACTCAGAATCGGTTCTTTAACGAGTAAACTTCACAATCTCAAGGATATCTGGTGTTTTAAGTCACTTAATATATATAGTTCAAAGATGATCGTTTCGAATATTTCAACTATGGTTAGAGACTTCTGTGTTAAGGGAACACATTGTACTACTAAATTAAAATCAGCACGCTCACATTGCAGGAATTTAAAATTTAGAAATCTTTGTTAAATCGTTGTTGCGTTTTTCATGAGACATTTAAGATGTTAATCTTTACATAAGATGAAAAATTATTTACTATGTTTTGCCTTGTTATTATTATAAAAATTCCTTATCATCATATAGATATTGTTTTAACTAGCATATACAAGCATATACATATATATGTATATGCTTAATAATAATAAGTCTAGACATTACGATATATTTAATATTAGTATATGTGTGCGTATATGTATGAATGTATATATATAAGTATGTATAAGTATATAAAGCAAATGCACACCTACCGATTTTACATTCTCCTACACCCTAAGGTTGCCTGGCAGAGATCGCTTATAGTGATAAGGCAGCATGCTGTACATTTTCTTATGTGATGTATTTGCTTTTACTTTCTCTTTATTTTATTTTGTACAGTAAAGTATTATTATTATTATTATGTAGGATATTTATAATTATAGCGGTTACCAATATAGGAGTTTCAAATATTAATATGCTATTCTTATTATTTTATATATTTATTTTTATATAATTAAGAGTGAAATTAAAGTTGATTATTAGCGGAAAATTTTACCAAAACGTAACACACGAAACACAAAGAGCAAAATTTTATACACTGAAGGAAGGAAAAAGGTTAACAATAATACGAAAACAAAAGTGACAAAAGCAAAACTGACAGGTTATAGATAAAAGGTAATAGCAAGAAGATAGACTTTAAATTGTATAAAAGCAAAGAGTGCAATATACATATAGATAAACAAGCATGTAACAAGTTGACATTAGAACACATTTGTATTTATGTGTGTATAATTATTTTAAGCAAAAACTGAAATTTACACTACATATTTCTTTGCTTGTTCAACTTTTATAACTAAAATCTTTATAGTGTATACAAACGTACAGACAAACGCAAGGAGACACAAACCGACAAAACCGACATTTTAAAAAATCGTTTTGGTTTATTGATAGTGCCCTAATAATAGATTTTCCCGTATTTTTTTCACGTAGCGATAAGAAAAGAAAGGGTTAATAGTTTTTTATTTTACCATAAATATGATTTTGTATATTTATTTATTTATTTATATATTGTGTTATATGTATTAGTATGTATGTACGTATGTATGTATATATGTATATTTTTAAGTATGAATTTATGTATGTGTATATTCGCCTAAATACTTATCTATGTACATATATTTAAATAACTTATGTACACCGCCTACCGTTCTAACTACTCCTACATTTTAACGTTGTCAGGAAGAGATCGCTTATAGCGATAAGGCCGCCTTCTTTATGTTTCTTTTATTTATTTATTTTGTGTTTTTGTGATGTACAATAAAACATATTATTATTATGATTTTAGACGACAATATTGGTGATATTAAGAAAAATATTTAATCTGTCTATTTGTCAGGATTAGCTCAAATTATACATCGCGTATACAATTAAAACTAAATGAATTTGGAAAATAAATTCTGATTGTGAATTTACAGTTTATAAAAGTTAATATTGTGTTTATGAGGCCAGTCGTGGCGCAGGGGCACAAAGTGTGACTATAAAACCAACTGGTTGTGGGTTCGATCTCTCTCCAGGAGATGAAATATTTACTTAAATTTATATTTCCATTTACTCGCTCTGGAGGCATTGCGTGTTGAGTGGCAGAACTCAACGCCGCGCTTAACCTCGACACCAGAGCGAAGAAATGGAAATATAAATTTAAGTAAATATTTTATCTCCTCGAGTGGGGATCGAACCCACAATCAGTCGGTTTTGCAGTCAAAGCGCGGCAAAGCGCGGCGTTGAGGTGAGGCGGCGGCGGGTTCTGTCACTCGCACTGTACAGCGTGAAGCTGATTTTATTTATTTACTTCATTCCAATGTTATATACAGTAAAACTTAACCCACCCTATTCTTGTAATAGATTTTTTTAACTGATAAAAATAATAATAAAGAAAGCAACAATTATTCTTATTTAAAAAAATTCTGCTGATATGTATCAAATTATTATTTGAAATTGCACGAAACAAATCACTGGTATAATAATTATAAGGTATTGTATTTAATATTACATTGTGGAGTAAATTATTTGTAATTTGGTCTACAATATAACGTAAAATACAATACCTTATAATTGTAAGAGTAAATTATTTGTATTAATACATTGTGGCCATCGTGGCGCAGGGGCAGCGCACAAGTTTGCAATTGTAAGCACGACGTTTGTGGGTTCGATTCCCACTGAGGGGAATCAAATATTTTATATTTTCATATCCTCACTCTGGTAACGAAGCAAAGTACGGTGTTGAGTACTTAACACAACAATGCTTCGAGAATTTGGAAGAATACGGAATATTTTACCACTACATTCCTAGGTTCCCTCTGTTACCATGGTATGTGCGGGAAGTTAAAAAATTATCAGGCTAGGACTGTTGTCCACTTATCGTTATATTTAATTTTAACTAAGAGTTTTTTTATTCTGGATGCAAGATTAAAAAACATATTGCGAGTTACAGGGAATGGTAACGAGAACGTAGGTAAAGTCATGGTCGAGAATAATGCCGGAAGCATTGATTATTCCAAATATTGACACTTCTCAAGAAGGGATGAGTGAAAGTGAGGGAACGGAAAATTAAAAAAAAATAAAATTTATTTATTAACAAATAACATGTACAATTTTTGTTACATCTGATGGTACCCACACTAGTTATTCCTGTATCGTAGGTTCCAATATATGATTTTACAATTTACGTTTAATGTTGACACTCGTTTTACAAGAGATAAATAATACAGTAAAAAAAAGAAGGTAAATAATCATAAGGTAATTTTAAAACAAAGTAAATTTTTGAAAGAATTTGAAAAATTATAATTTTAGTTAAGATCAATAAAGTTAACAATAATATATGTACTATTGTATATGTAATAAAAGATTTTCAGTGTTATTGTAGTCTAAAGAAGTGAGCCAGCACGAAATTTTAATTTTAGCTTTTTTGATCGAGCAAAGCTTAATATCACAAGCACTAGCAATTTTATTGTAAAATTAATAATTCGATGTAAGGACTGAAACGTCTGGCGAAACAAGACTTTATACTTGACAGTGGAACGTTAAAGTTTCTAAGAATTATCAGAGTATTATACTCTTCTGAGGATGCTATTTTTTATGTGCTTTCATTGCCATTTTTGAGAGAAACAATTGACGTACAGTAAGGTAAGTACGTTACTTTCCTTGTAAAGCTTAAAGATTGGTTACTTGAGCAGTGATCTTTGACCTCTTTCGAGCTGAATCAAATGACATTTTAAAGCACTACCCCAAGAGCTTATGCAGTAGACAATTATAGACTGACCAATAGCATAGTATACACTATATAAGGTCTTAAGTGAGGCTGACTGTCTTAGTAGTTTCATTATACTGATGATTTTGCGCACTCGACTTGCGACTGATTTTATATGAGCTTTGAAGTTTAAATTTTGATCCAAAAGAATTCCTAAATATTTTACTAAATCTATTTTTGTCTCCAACAAAACATTTGTTTTGTTGGAGACAAACAATGAAGTTTAAGTTGTAAGGTTAGTGGGGGGGGGGGGGAAATAGCTGTTTTATGAAAGCAAATGTAGTTTGTCTTAGATAAGTTTAATGTGAGGAGATTATGAGATAGCCATGTGGATATTTTTTGCATTCCTGTTTCAGCTTTTTTAAACACTGATGTGTTCCATGATCGTTGATCCATGTGGTACCATCATACATAATTGCGGTATCATCTGCATAACAGACTATGTTACCATCAACATTACTATGAATAGCATTTACGTACATTATAAATAGTGTGGGACCTAGAATGCTTCCTTATGGCAAACCAAACCTGACTGTTTCTGAGTAACTTTTAAATGTGCCAACTTTTGTACAGTGCATTCTATTAGTCAAATAGCTCCGAAACTATTCAAGTGCTACTCCTCTAATGCCAAATTGGAAATCAAGTTTTTCCAGGAGTATTGGAATCAAGACGGTGTCGAAAGCCTTGGAGAGATCCAGGAATATAGAAATATTGGCCTTTTGACAATCTAAAGAGGCGGCTATTTTAGACGTTTGCTGACATACCACATCTTCCGTTGATTGACCTTTTCTAAAGCCATATTGTTTCGGGGAAATTAAATCATTATCTTCGATGTATTTGGTGATTCTACGACTAACAACCTTCTCAAGCAATTGAGAGAACGCTGTCAGCAGAGAAATTGGGCGATAGTTATGCGGAGAGTCTTTAGTTCCAGATTTGTAAATTGGCTTGATGCATACCATCTTCCAGTTATCAGAAAAGATTCCAGACAATAGACTCTGATTAAATAAAGTTGTAAGAGGCAAAACTATAACATCTTTATTTTTTTATTTCCTTTAGGAGAGCATTGTTAAGATCATCGATACCTGATGCTTTGTCATTTTTCAATGATGCTATAATAGACTCTAATTCGTATTGGTCTGTGGGCTTCATGAAGAAAGAGTTTGACACAAAGTGCTTTGGATGAATTCTCTTTGATAGCTTTTTTTCGTCTGTATTTAGTTCACGTAAAATTTTGTAGCCAAAGTTTGTCCTATTGTTGAGAAGTATTTATTTTATTTTTTATTTTACTCCAGCTTCTGGAGCTTAAAAACTCAGCATAATAGTTCCATTCAATCAGGCCGACGCATGTATCGGACGGGCTGGCGTTCATTTGCAAATGTAAACGGAATGGCGTCGTCGTGAATTAAAAATAAAAAGTCTTTATATGGCAGTAGCAGAAGTTTATACTTGATTTCTTATGTTACAATTTTTTTCAAAAATTTATTTACTTTTTTTTTCAAAACTTCTCGCTGTCCCGCAAAGAAAATTCATTGTTAAGACGCTCTATTTCCCACTTTTCGAGAAATTGCGTGTTTAGTGGCGGAACCCAATGCCACTCTTTATCTTGTAACCAGAGTGAGTGAAGTGAGAACAGAGTGAAATTAAATCGTCCCACTGTGTAAGAATCGAACTNGTATAAGAGACAGAACCTATTCTGTTTAACAAATTTGGACTATCGATACTCCCATTTATAATTTTATGTAAGAAGCAAAGATCAAGTAAATCTCTACGATTAGATAAAGAAACGGCATTATAAAATCTTAAGTGATCGGAATAGCTTTTAGTTCGTTTCAGCAAGTTATCTTTGTAAGCCAATTGACGTAAAAATCTCTTCTGTACTCTTTCTAATCTGTTTTCATGTAACTTATAATGAGGATTCCATGCAATACAACAATATTCGAGCTTACTACGTATTATAGAGTTAAATAATGTTATTTTGGTAGTGGATTTCTTAAATTCTTTTGAAACTCGCAAAATGAAACCTAGCAGTTTGAATGCCTTTTTAATTATGTCGTCTAAATGTGGTACAAAACTTAACTTATTATCTAATATGATACCGAGATCGCTAATTTAGTTGACTCTTCCTAAAATATTTCCATTTATAGAATAGTTAAAGTTAATATTTTTAACTTTACGGCTAAATGTTATAATGTAACATTTGAGGTGGTTCATTTTTAAGTTATTATAATTACACCACAATGAAAGTCTATCCAAATCTTGTTGTAATTTAAATGAGTCGTCGATGTTATTAATTTTCTTGTATATTTTAAGATCATCAGCGTATAATTGAAATCTACAATGCTTAAAACACTCATATATGTCGTTTATAAAAAACCCAAACAACGTGGGACCAAGAATGGAACCTTGGGGGACACCAGAGATCGCAGTAAACGTTTGCGACAGATATCCCCCTATGATTACATTCATTTTACGGTTCACTAAGTAAGTCTTAAACCATAATAAGTTCTTTGATTTTCACGATTATTACAACATACATACGAAGTTTATTTAATAAAATATCATGATCGATGACGTCGAATGCTTTGGCCAAGTCTGTATAAATGCAATCTACTTGTTCAGAATTATCCAACGCCATAGCTAAATCATCAACAACTAATGCCAAGTTTGACAGAGTGGATCGTTTTGTGATAAAACCGTGTTGATTTTCTATAATTGATGATTTCATGTGCCACGTGAGCACTGGACAAATTAATGACTCGAATATTTTAGAAAACACTGACAATATGGAGATTGGCCTATAATTAGAAACATCTTTTCTATCACCAGCCTTAAAAACAGGGACAACTTTTGCTACTTTCCATGAACACGGAAATTCACCTACACTTAATTTAGATTTATTAAATAATAAGAATAGAGGCTTAGCTAGATGGACAGCACATTGTTTAATGAAAAACTGAGGTATATTGTCCGGTCCAGCGCCCTTTTTTGTATCAATACATTTTAGTTTATCGATTATATCCTTCTCTTGGATGTTTATGTTTGACAACTCTGAAGTGCAATTTAACAATGTCGTTTTATATGGCTGAAGTGTTGTTGCAAATTGATTGCAAATATCAGATCCATTAGTTGACGAAACGCCGTTCAGAGTCATTAAAGCAGGGAAGTTACATTTGTTAGAACGCATCTTTTTAATATATGAATAGAAGAATTTTGGATTAATTATAATATTATTTTCAACATTAGTAATGTAATTTTTATATTCTAAGTTAATAAGAATTTCACACTTATCTCTCATTAATTTGAATTCAATTTCGTCCAACGGATTACGATATTTTTTAAACAGTATTCTATATTTATTTTTCTCGGCAAGNTCGCTATTATCTTTTTTCAATAATAAAATTTCTTTCTTTGCTTCTTCCAACTCCTGTTTCACAGTGTCGAAAATATTGGACAAATACTCTATGGATGATTGTATGTCTTGCAATCCACCCAATTCTTCCCGAATTTTTATCAATTCTGTACTTACAGTTTGAGTAATAACTTTCTGCACCTCGTTTCTAATTGCCGAAAGCCAATTAACATCAGAGGCGACTGTCTCTTCGGTAGTTTTGAGAGCACTTGCAATTCCACTTTCCACTAAAGTAGGTGGAGACTTGTTCTTACAGGCCGTACAAAGCCACTGTCCTCGTACGATAGGAGATTTAGTCCCCGGTGGAACAACACATTCAAAGTGGTATTTGGTTTGACACTTAGCACAATTTATTCTTTTTTGCGTAACCAGTACATTTAATTTACAAACGTTACACGTGCTTGACATTATAAATAAACTTTTAACAATAATTTTTGAAAATAAAAATTTTATTTCGTGCCTTGGTCTTGAACTCTGATCACACGTTCTATTTAAATCTGCAACTCTATACACTGCTATCGAAGCAGCTAGCATTTAAGGTGAATATGGTAGTTATATTCCAAGGCAATGATTGTTTTCTATCGACTGTTCATATTATAAATAAATTATGCGGGTATATGGCCGACGACTTCTTGCACTAGAAAACTTTAGAACAGATTTTAAACACTTAATCCACTACTACTTTTTAAAATATAAATTGCAATCACATAAATTGCTATAAACATAGTTTAAATAAATATTTCACTTGATTTTAGCCACTTTAAACTACGAAATTTAATTATTGAAAGCGGACCGAACAAAGAACGACTGTACTGCTTGACAGCAGGGGGGGGGGGCTTATTTCNGGGGGGGGTATTTATTGCACTTGTCTAAAGAATCTTTAGCGTCAACTGCGCCTTCAATATCCAACAGTTCATGCGAGTCTAGTTTACTGCTGGGAAAGTGCCTTTACAGTTCGCCACATCCTTTTGGGATATTTTTCACAAAGCGATAAATTATAACTATCGTATTTAGATTTAAGTTTGCGTAATAAGTCGTTGCAAAAATATAATTCGTTTTAGGATGTCATTAGGATATTTCCGTGATTGCATATGTAGTCTATCTCGGTGTCGCATACATCGAATTAATCCGGGTGTTATCCAGGCCTTAAGATTACGTTCGCTGCGTTTAAGAATTTTTTTGCTCATATGCTTATTAATAATATAATAAAGCCGAGAGCAAAAACTATTTACAGATTTATTTATGTCATTGGGATCGAATATTTCAGCCCAGCTTACATCCCTAGGTTCGTTTTTGATACCATCTATATTATATTTAATCTTAACTCGAGTTTTAGTCTTGGAGCAAGGCATATTCGCTGTTAGAGCAAGTATAACAATATCGTGATCCGTTATATCGCTACTACAGATGACGCCAATGGCTCGATTTTTTTTATTTATAAAAACATGATCGAGACAAGCATTAACTCTTGTTGGTTTGGTGATTACCGGAAATAGTCCATGTTCCGCCATTAAACATAGGTATTCCATGTTTTGATTGTGTGTTGTGGCTAACAGATCAATATTAAGGTCACCGGCTAATATTAACGTATTATTAGAATGTGAGAGAGTTTAAAGTATAGTATTGAGAGAAAACAAAAAATTATCGGCGCTTCTAAATGATGGCGGATATATTGCTTGAATTGTAATATTATCACCTAATTGAATCTGCAAGCAGTCGGCATCATCAAGATCAGGCTCAGATACTATAATATATAATTCAAGTTGTTTTTAACATAGACTACAACACCCAAGGGAGTTGCTGGACTCCTACTGGGCGCGTTCCCCGGGTGGCGGATAGGGGAAACCACTCGCACTTGCGGGCGAGTGGACCGGGAATTTATTACCGGCGCGGACCAATACCAGCAGGCATGGGCGTGCCTTTAGTCCATCGTTATGGACACGGCCTAGGGGAGCACACCCCGACAGAAAAGCCGAAGCTGTGGATCAGCCAAACAACAACATGTCGGTAACAGAGAATTTCCTATTACCCCAGGAGGGTACCGGTCTCCACGAGGCCGGACAATCCCTCCGTGCTACGGCACGCAAGCCCCGCGAATCTGGGGGGAGCCAAGTGTACCGATGTGTTGCGGGGGAGGGGCCCGAGATGGGGGGAGTGGTTGAGGTGGCCGCGGGTGGCGGCGGTGAGATAGGGCCTGCGAAGGGCGGAGTGGTTGAAGGGGTGCCTGAGATGGGCGGAGTTGTTGCGGAGGTTGAGAGGTGTGGAGTTGTGGTGCCCGAGGAGTGCTGTGATGTGGCGTTGCCCGAGAAGGGCAGAGTTGAAGGAGTTGTGCCTGTCATGGGCAGAGAAAAGGCTCCAGAGCCTTCAAAAGGAGAGCTTGCACTCAAGTGCGCTAAAGTCGTCGTCGAACGGATGGACCTGGCGGAAGTCGCCTCCATTATCAGCGGGAGGTCCAGGTCCGTGTCGACATCATCACGAGGTCGTTTTTGGGCGGCCTCGGAATCCGAGGTGGACAGTTGCGTGTCGATGGAGTCGCAATGTGCAGCGGCTCGGCCAGAGACTCGTAAATATCGGAAGAGACCGAGAAGTAAGAAGACCGGCTCCGGCTCTTCCGATAATGACGACGAGAAGGAGAAGCCGACAAAGCTCACCACGGCCAGGCGGGAAGAGCTTCGTCTTCAAGCGGAGGAGGACGTCGTCAGTATCGCCCAGACGGTACAATCCAGAGCAAGCTCCAGGCTCTCGGATGTAGCGGACTTGGCGATACCTAGGGTGGATGGACCGCTGGTGCAAGATCTGCAGCACCAGGTCACCGATAGCTTGGCAATTATCAACAAGGTCGTCTGCAGATCCGGGAACCTTAAGGGCACGTTTACAAAAGCCCTTAAGGATGCCGCCGGTGCCATCAACACGGCCGTGGCGATCCTGGCCAACAAAACCGCCAGCGAGGAGATTACGCAGCTCCGTGCGGCAGACAGCCGCTTGACACAGGAGTTGTCGGAGCTGCGTAAGGAGATGTCGCTCATGAGGGCGGAGCTCAAGCGTCCCAGGAGCTCGCGACAGTCTCCCGAGGAGAAGAAGAAGGAGGACGCAATGGCGCGTACGGTAATGGTGCAGGTGGGCACATTACTAAATACGCGGCTGGCAGCGCTGGAGGATAGGCTCCTGCCGGCTAAACCATTGCGTCCTCCTTTGGCGGCAGATAAAAGGCGCCAGGAGGCCGTCTCAACGGTAGTGGCAGAGCCTACCGTGGCGACACTGGTAGCGCCTGCAAACCTGGGCCCGAAGGCAAGGCAAGCCAAGAAGGCGAAGAGCGGAAAGGCGCAGAAGAAGTCCACTCAAGCCCCGTCAGTGGAGCCTCGACCGCTGCCTCCTGCCCCGGCCGATGTAAACGAGGGCTGGAACGTTGTTGTCCGCAAAGGCGGCAAGAACAAGGCGGCAGCAGCTGCCCAGACAAAGCAGACGAAGCAACGGGTGAAGCCAAAGTCTGCTAAGCAGCTTAAGCTGCGTCCTCCACGTTCGGCGGCGGTGACGATCACCCTGCAGCCGGCCGCAGCCACAAAGGAGCTGACTTACCGCGATGTCCTGACGCAGATGAAGGAAGCGTTAAAGTTGGAGGATCTGGGCATAGCAGACCTGCGGCTCAGGGTCGCCTCAACTGGTGCCAGGGTACTGGAGCTACCTGGCGCCAATAGCGGCGAAAAGGCGGATGCCCTCGCTCAGCGGTTGCGTAAAGTGCTCGACGCTAGCGAGGTGCTGGTCGCAAGACCGATGAAGTGCGCAGAGTTGCGGATCAGTGGCCTTGACGACTCTGCCACTTCAGAGGAGGTGGCGCAGGCCGTTAACCGAGTCGGCGGCTGCGATGCCGGGTCTGTGAAAGTGGGGGAGATCCGGCAGGACCGCAGCGGGCTTAGCACGGCGTGGGGTTCGCTGCCCTATCATGGCGGCGAGGAAGGTCAGCGGGTCGTGGCTCCTAGTGGGCTTTGTTTCGGCGCGTGTGCAACTGCTGCAACAGCGAGCCCAGCGTTGTTTCCGCTGCCACGACATTGGCCACGTGGCAGCAAAGTGCAGCAGTGCACTAGACAGGAGCCAGCAGTGCTTCAGGTGCGGCCAAGCCGGGCGCAAGCAACACAAGTGCTCAGCGGCACCTCACTGTCCGGTCTGCGAGGCGGGAGAACAGCCCGCAGACCACACAGTTGGAAGCGCTGCATGTGCCAAGGCCAGCTCCTCGAGGAAGAGGAGGGGTGGCACAAAGGGTGGGAAGAGGCCGTCAGTGGACGGGCCAAATGCCCCAGTTGGGCGTGAGAAGGTGCAACATATGGAGGTCAAATAATGGCTCTCCGTGTGTTGCAGGCGAATATAAACCACTGCGCCAGGGCCCAGGACTTATTGGTCCAAAGCCTGGCGCAGTGGTCTATTCAGGTGGCGGTTGTTGCGGAGCCTTACAGCGTTCCCGACAGAGATAACTGGGTCGCCGACAACACCGGGGTGGTAGCACTCATCACCCAGGTCGCTGCGGGCTCTCCGCCTTTCTCGCGTATTGAGAAAGGTGCGGGATGCGTCGCGGCACTTGTCGGCGACGTAGTTGTCGTCGGGGTCTACTTTTCCCCCAATCGAATTCTCGCGGAGTTCGAGGAGTTCCTCATTCGATTGGGGGAAATGGTAGAACGATTTCGTCCGGCGGAGGTGTTGGTCGCGGGCGATCTCAACGCGAAGTCCAGCGTGTGGGGCTCCGCAACGACGGATGTTCGTGGTACGACACTGTCTGAGTGGGTAGTTGCCACCGGTTTGTCTGTCCTCAACCGGGGGACTAAGAACACGTGTGTGCGAAGGCTGGGCGGATCCGTCGTGGACGTCTCGTTCGCGAGCCCGGCCCTAGCGCAGCGTGTTCAGGGTTGGCGAGTGCTGGATGATGTGGAGACTCTCTCGGATCACCTTTACATCTTATACGAGATCTCCACACATGCAGCGGCGCAACCGACCCCCAGTCCAACCTCGGGAGAGTACGGACCGCGGTGGCAATTGAGTCGCCTCGACAGGCAATTGTTAGAGGAGGCCGCGATAGTGGAATCCTGGCTGCCCCAGAGCTTGGCGTCTGCAGAAGACGCCGCATCCTGGGCGCAGAGGGCGTTGACGCGTATCTGTGACGCGTCGATGCCCCGTTCCAGGCGCCGCCCTCAGCGGCGGCAAGTGTACTGGTGGTCGTGGGAGATCGCGCAACTGCGTACCATCTGCGTTGACGCGAGACGCCAGTACAGCCACTATCGCAGACGGGTACAGAAGGTGCAGGAGGAGGAAGACCGACTGTACCGCGTCTATGTCGAGGCGAGAACGCAGCTGCAGGAGG
>JAAIXJ010000647.1:15137-49455 GCA_013403705.1 Heliconius hermathena
TACCTCGGACTTGTTCTGGACGGTCGGTGGAGTTTCCGGGGCCACTTTACATCTTTGGCCCCGAAACTATTGAAGACGGCGGCGGCATTGGCGCGCCTTTTGCCCGATGTCGCCGGGCCGAGCGCCTCGATCCGTCGGCTGTACACCGGAGTGGTCCGATCGATGGCCCTTTACGGCGCCCCCATATGGGCGGACGCCCTGGATCGGAAAATCATCGCCCTGCTGCGACGTGCGCAGAGGGTGATGGCCATCCGGGCGATACGGGGGTATCGAACCATCTCCGGTGAGGCACCGTGCGTGCTGGCCGGAGTCGTGCCGTGGGACCTGGACGCGACGTCTCTGGCGTCGGCCTATTGCCGGCGTCGGGGCCTCGCGTCCGGGGAACCGGCAAACCCAGTGCGCACAGAGGAGGAGCGGGAAGCCGCAATAAAAATGTGGAATCCCGGCTGGCGACACCAACTGCCGGCCGGTTGACGATCGAGGCTGTTCGTCCAGTGTTCCGCCAGTGGTTAGCGCGGCGTCACGGCGTCCTAATCTTCCGCACGACACAGGTACTCACGGAGCATGGCTGCTTCGGGGGTTACCTGTGTCGGATCGCCGGGAGGGAGCCCGACGCTCGCTGCCACCACTGCGACGACTGCCTCGATGAGACGGCCCAGCACACGTTGGAGGTGTGCACAGCCTGGGCGTCTCAACGTCGCGATCTGCGCGACGTCATAGGGGACGACCTCTCCCTGCCGGCCGTGGTCAAAGCCATGGCCGGCAGCGAGACGTCGTGGGATGCGGTCTCCTCCTTCTGCGAGGCAGTGGTGCTCAACCAACTGTTCCAATCAATATCACCAGGAATGTATAAAACTTAACGACACAGTCAACAACAAAAAAATTGCAGAGCAACAAGTCTGCTTGAATAAATTTGACGCGTCCCTATGTAATATGCAAAAGGATATAAAGGAACTTGGCTTGAAGTATTCTCAAATGCGCGTAGAACTTGACGAGATTACCAAGTCTGTAAACTTTTTATCAGAAGGTTTTGATGATCATTTGGAAAGGAATTCAGAAAATTCAAGGCTTATCTCTAAACTGACAGCAGAAAACTCTTCCTTAAAAAACAATTAGGTGATGTTTCTGCCCATTTAGCTGAAATAGAGCAAAGAGCACGTGATTCTAATATTGAACTACATTGTGTGCCTGAGAACAAATCTGAAAATCTATTGACCATCATTCATCAATTAGCTAACACAGTATCGTACAAGCTATCAGATAATGACCTATTGGGCTATAACAGGGTTGCTAAATTTAATTCTGCCAGCAAGAGACCTCGAAGTATAGTTATAAAAATGTTAAGTCCTAGAGTTCGTGATAATTTTCTGGCTGCTATTAAACTGTACAATTACAAAAATAAGGATACAAAACTTAATTCGTCACACCTCGGTTTCGCGACTAAGCAACCCATTTATGCAATGGAACATTTATCACCTGCGAATAAACAGTTACATGCTGCTACTAGAATGATTGCTAAGGAAAAGAAATATGAATTCTTATGGATACGAGGAGGAAAAATTTTTGTACGAAAAAATAATAAGTCGGAGGCTAAGTTAGTTAAAGACAAAACTTTTCTAGAGACATTGTGATTGTTATTTTAATTTATCTTATTTTTTTATGTTCTTAATGGAGAATACATATTTACAAAATTCAATTTAAATATATACTATCAAAATGTGAGAGGTTTACGCACGAAAGTAAATAGCTTTTATTTAAATGTACTAGCTAATAAATACGATGTAATAATTATGACCGAAACTTGGCTTAATGATACAGTATATCATGAGCTTATTGATCACAGATATAATGAGTTTAGGCGGGATAGAACTTCTTCATAATTTTATTCTCATAAAAAAGACGGCGGTAGCGTAATGATAGCTATATTAAAAAAAAATTAAGTTATTCGCAATATTAACAGAGTCTTCGTGTGAGGGCCTCAGGATTACTTTAAGATTGGGTAAGAATAATATCGTTAATATATATGTAATTTATATTCCACCACCATTGAATGAGAGCTACGTTGACACGTTTATACGAAATGTTTCATGTGTTCTGACAGAGGTTAATAAAAAAACATCTACAATTTTAATAGACGATTTTAATTTAAGTGATTTACTGTGGGAATATAATATAAGTCAATGTTTTTCGTCTCCTTTAACTTCAGATAACTTTATAGTAAATATTTTTTTGGACAATATCTTTTACAATAACCTTTACCATTGTAATAATGTTTTGAACGGAAATGGTAAAATGCTCGATTTGGTTTTCTCTACTGATCCCACGTACATAACTATAAATCAAGCTTCAATACCCATAATGCCATCAGAAAGTCATCATCCTCCTTTGCAAATATCTTTTCATTCGTCATCATGTAGTACTGTTAAATACAATAAATACTACTATACTAATAGTCATATAGCTTTGCAAAATGTGATGAGTCCCTTAACTCTGCTTTGATAGGTTTACCCCTCTTAGAAACCGCCAAATGAGAATTTCCCCAGTTTGTTTAGTTTGTCACTCATAAAGGCACTTAAAGAAAAAGCCAAATATCATAGAAAATATAAAATGTACGAACACGCGATGGATAACTTAAGTTATATTATTTTAAAAGATCGTTGTGAACTATTATTAAAAGAATGTTATAATAACTTTATAAATAATGCTCCTAGACATTTGCAACGAGATCCATTGTATTTTTGGAGAATTTTCAAAGAAAAAAAAGCAATAGCACTTTAATTCCTAATGAGATGAACCTGAATAAAGAAAAGGCAGTTGGAGGTCAAAAAATTTGTAAAGATTACAAATTTTTTGACCATTTTTCCAAACATTTTCAAAGTGTTTATAATCTAGGCCAAAGCACTTCCTCATTTACAGTACAAACATCCTCTACTACAATAGATAATAAATTATCATTTGGCCAGATAATTGTAGATGAGGAAATTGTTTTGAAACAACTCCAATCAATTAATATACATAAACCTTCTGGTCCTGATGGCTTATCTCCTTTATTTTTGAAAAAATATGCATTAAATCTACATAAGCCCTTGGCTAAATTATACAGCAGGTCATTGGAATCTGGCATATTTCCATCTAAATGAAAAGTAGCTTATATAACACCTATTGATAAAGGCGGCGATGCACGAGATGTAACTAATTATCGTCCTATTTCACTATTATCAATCAGTGGTAAAATATTAGAATCAATTGTCAACAAAAATATATTATATCATATATGTCGATAAATAAACTGTAACCAGTATGGTTTTTTGCCTGGTAGATCTACAACATCGAACTTAGTTTCATGTGTATCTGATATAGCGGAAGGATTAGATAAACAAAAAGAGGTGCATGCTATATATACTGATTTTAGAAAAGCATTTGATGTGGTAAAACATAACATATATGGCAGTTTGTTAAGATGGATTGAGTCATACTTAAATAACCGTTCGCAATTGGTTAATATCCGTGGATTTAAATCAGAACAGTGTAAAGTAATATCTGAGGTTCCCCAAGGATCACATCTTGGTCCATTGTTATTTTTAATATTTATAAACGATCTATACATGCAACATACAGGTGCAATAGTGCAATGTCGGTATTATGCGTTATCAACATTCATTATCATATGTAGTCAATATATGTAGTCAATAGATATCATTGCGTATGTTTCTTTTTTTTTAAATATAAATATCTTTAAAACTTTAAGTACATTATTTTTTGATAGAGTGTAGCGGTAACCTTTCCAAACTATAAAAATATTTTTTTATGCACAGCACCATCTATTTAAGTTTCGCCTAACATAAAATTATATTAACCGAAAACGATGTTGTGTTAAAGTATTAAAATAATTAATATTCCTCCCGTCGTAATTAGTGTTTAACTCCACATAATGTTTTTTGCGTTGTCAAGATTCGTTAGTACCTACTATTTGTTGTCAATAGATAGCGTTACTTGTATCGATTTTTTACTATCTCAAATATAAACTTCTTGAAAATTTAAATACTTATATCTTTAGTATTAAAATGATTAATATTCTTTAGTATTAAAATGATTAATATTCCTCCCGTCGTAATTAGTGTTTAACTCCACAGAACGTTTTTTGCGTTATCAAGATTCGTTAGTACCTACTATTAGTCAATAGATAGCGTTACTTGTGTCGTTTTTTACTATCTCAAATATTAACGTCTTGAAAACTTAAATACTTATATCTTTTGATAGAGTGAAGCGATTACAATAAATAAACACTAAAAGCTACTTTGATTTATTTGTAATTTTTATGTATAAAAGTTACTCAAATTTATTGTGTATTTTTTACGTGATACGTGTTGACATAAACAGATAAACAGACAAACAGACAAATATTCCAAAAATGTAACAGACAAAAATTCCAAAAAAGTTGGAAATGGATTCTGTTAATTATCCTTTAACATCCTGGCTAATTTTTTTTTTTGTTTTGACANTTTTTTTTAAATATTTTCAATGTACAGAAACGACTTTTCTACAGATTTATTATAAGTATAGATTATAAAAGCAACTATAGCCAAATTGAAAGTGGCTTCTTGCTGATCAATGATTGATCAGATTGATCATCAATCGCTCTAATTAACTTACATATAGCGATATTTATTACAGAGATGCCGTATTTTAAGTCGGGATATATTTTGTCTTTGAATCTCTCCTAAAAACAGTTATGTAATGGGATACTTTATATTCAAATTTAAATTGGCGTTGCATCACGTGGTCGAAACAGATTATTGTACTTTTTTTGCACATCTGCAGTGCGTAGACGCAAGACGTCACAGTTGTCAGTTCAAACTTTATAAAATATCGACACAAACGTATTCTTTTACTGCTTTTAAGGGAGGTAAATATTAATATTAACTGAGTAGTAAGTTATTACTTCTTATAGATAAGGGGTTACTACTACTAGGAACTCCTTACACATAAGACAGCTTTCGCAATTTGGAAGATACCACACCTTGAGGAAAGGTATTTACTATGCCATCTTGTTGTAATATTATCATTTCTTTCATGATTAATTAGTGATGCAGTTTTAGCAAATTAAATACTGTATTTTTTTTATTTATTTATATTGAATTAGATTTGAACCATTTAATAGAAAAACTTACCGCTGAAAGACAAAAAATATGAATGTATGTAAATTAAACAACCGAATTTATCAATTTATGTATTATATAATATAACAATAGTAGTTTCCTGCAACTTCGTTTACGTGACTATTTATTATATTTTATTTTATTATACAAATAATACATTTCTATCTGTTCGTCGCAACTCTCACTGGTCACATTCTTTTTGAAGTACAGAAAAAAATAATTTCTTGAATGTGTTAAATGATCTACAATTGTAAAATTTGACACGAATTGAGAACTTACAATATTAATAAAAAAAAAATCTGAAAATAAAAATGTATGCACTGTGTTTTAAAAGACACATTATGTCTTCTAAAACACAGTGCTCGTGGGAAGAAGGCATCCGTGAATTTAGTCTATGGCACTACAAACTTACCAGTATTGTCTATGATTTACAGCTAATTTACCTACTCTTGACACCTGAAGGCGCCTCTACAGTGATAGTTGGCGCGAATACATCCGTCAATTCCGTATTTAATAAGTATTTAATAATAGTTAAGGGACTTAAGGGTTAAATAAACTGTATTATTACGTGCAGAGTAAATAGAAGTTACACCTGTGTCAGTGCTAATAACTGTGCGATATAATGTTGAAGATCAAATGATAGTTTTTAGTTTAATTTAAATAGATAATTTTATTTTTAGTTTCTCACAAAACATAAGTTAAAAACGCCTATTATTTTTTAAAAGCAAACATATTATTTGTATATTGCTAATTAATTTAAAATGTATGTAATTTTATCAGGCGTTCTTTCATTTCTGTCAAAATAAGTATTATTATAACCAGAATATATTCATCCACTCTTGAGTGGATGAATATCAGATACAGATCTTTTAATTTCCTCCTTCTGAAACTTATTAATTAATTGTCTGCATCGAGGTGGATTTTGAAGACACTATCTGAAATAACAAAAATAAGGAAACTCAATTAAATCAATGGATTTTAAGAAGGATTTATGGAATAATTGTCAACGTGAGCAAAGGTCAAATAAGAACATTGGATATTAATATCACGGTTTGAAGAAGTAGTCTTTAGATATCTCCTTTAAGTATTTCCTTTAATATAACCAACTACTCGCAAGGCATTGAATTATATTTCGTGCTCTACTCAATTTAGTAATAATAATAATTTGTAATTTTTACATGTATTGAGAGTTTATTCATGTTAGTAAGTAGCCGGCAAAGTTTAGTCAGTTTTGAGTAAGATTCGAGAAAAATATTACAAACACTGTAATTTTATTTTAATATATTTAAATTTATTAATATTCACGCAAGTAAGACGCTAGTTTATTTATACAATTTATTGGTCGGTAAGTTGTAGAACTGAATTTACATTACTGTGATTTAACCGCATTTACAATTGTTTATTTATTAATATGGTTAATCCCTCCCAAGCATTCTAATATTGTAATACAATTTCAATATGTTTATTATTTTAGCCTCCAATGCAGGTAATTCTAAGTAGTCTGCGTTGGTTTTTGAGCATAGTTTGAATGACTTTATACGCGTGTCAAAACCATCTAGTCGGTCAGAAGAAAAGCTATTTGATTTTTCAATATCATTTAAACGACTATTTACCGAGATTATAGATCTGTTGATTTTATTTTCCCTTTTTTAAAACTGGAAAATGATATTCTGTAGTATATCAAATTGTTTCTTCATAGATCTCATTGACTCTCTTGAGTTCTTTCTTAATAATTTCAAACTCATTTGTTATTGCTCGCGTATAGCTGGACGAATTTCGTGTCGAATCGAGTTAGTCATTGTTGGATTAAGACTATCCAAATTTGTTGGTAGACTTTGCCTAGATGATGTCGAGGGCTTAACATGTCTATTAGTTACATTTATATTACGACTATCTTTAATATTTTTGAAAATCATTTTGCCGATACGAGTAAGGTATATAATTAAAAGTTTGTAGACTGCAAAATACCGATACAAATTAATTAAAATTTAAAGTTCACTTCCTATACGAATAAGAGTTTCAGAAGGAGGAATTTAAAAAATGTGCTCGCAAGGGTGAATGAATATATTTTCGTCGCAATAATACAAATTTTGACAGAAATGGAAGATAAAATTATGGCTGATAAAATAACACATTTAAAATAGCAATATACAAAATAACATGTTTGTACTAAAATTATAAATATAATGTTAATTTGAAGTAAAATTATGTAAAGATCCTCAAATACCGATATACAGTTTCCCAACACTCGCTAAAGATGAATTTTCGTTGACTTTACACCTGCCTCTCATAGGCCTCCGAAATGCGTCGAATATGCGGATATAAAATGAAAATAAACTTGTTCATTGGCGGCAGCCGATGACAGCGTGTTACAATTATCTTTTAAAAACTTTGATAGCACCTGATAAGCGCCAACAAATGACGTCCTATTGTCGGAGTAGACATTTTAGGGCTTCCCTCATTGTGTAATGAACCTCCTCAAAGCTTATAAATAATTATTGCTGGTCGAATCACCGACTAGCTCAATATGAACGGCTTTGGTTGAAAAACTAAACAAAAAGTACAATATATTTGTTTACCAGTGGCTAGCAGAATTGGACCTGCATAATCAATCCCTACTGACTGAAAAGGAAAGCCATTGGATTGTGAGAAAATTACCTATAATAATAAAAAACTTTATTGGAAGTAATAAAAGTTACACATGATAGTTCAGTACGATTATGGCTATGGGTTTCGAAACTGCGTTGCAGCTATTAACGCCTCTTTAAGTTCTTAGGTACATTGTGGCCACTGAAAAGTTAAGAATGATAATCTATACACATAATAAAATAGTAACTTATAGCTGTATGTACATAGAAGATATGTAACAAAAAAGATTATTGGTAACGTGTTTTAATGGACATATAACGATGATTTTTACTTATTTTGTCTGTCTGACTGTTTTATTTTTGTCTGTTTGTCTGTCCGTTTGTGTACGCTAATATCAGAAACGGCTTTGGCAATATTCCCTAACATTTAGTGTTTGTTTTATGTAAAAACATTATATCAATATAAAGAATTAATATTGATAACCAATAAAAATTATTAATTTATCAAATTGCCTGGTATTTTAGTTTTCGATGTATGATCTTTGTTATTAGATCACGAAACTATTATAATTCAGATGAGAAAATAAATTATTGTATAGTTCAAGCGTTATATGTTTGTACAAAATAATTTATTAATATAACATCAATACCATGTTAAACAATACCAAATGCATATACGTGACACAACGGCTAAAAGCGTCCTACGGTAATCAATATTTACTTTTTGTCATAATGGTAATTTGTTTCATGGATAATGATCCAGGATACTATAGATTAGTTTTATGTTTTTTTTTGTTTATTTATGAAACAAGCAGACCTTGCTTGGCATGGAAAAATTTAATTTACAAAAATCTAAGAAACTGTTTGCTAAAATACAATATACTGAATACGTGACGTTAAAGAATATTAGCTGTACTATTTTTTTACATAATCTTACACATTAATTATCATAGATATTTTTACATATACATATTTGTTAATTATAGTAAAATCTTAAATCTAATCTCATAGGGAATGAGGGACTTAGTACTAGGAAGAGAACAATATCGTTTTGGTGAAGCACATGGCTGCTTTTTTCCAATCTTTCATGGCCATTTTTAGGTTCTACTCCACAATACTTCTCATACAGTGCTCATCGTGTTTTGGATTAAACTCTTTACAACGTCAGCTTCACCCTCGCTATATTAGTTGCAGCTATTGGTGTGTCGCGACTGCGTGGGAGAGGCTACCGTAACTAGACGCTATTGCAACTGTAATTTAACTTTTTACTAATTACTACGACAGTCCCACTGGTCAGACCTTGTGCCACAAGGATCGTTAGTACCGTGGAGCCCTCTCTGTACCCTGATCTCTACCCTCACCCTGGGTAATAAGGGATTATTTGCCCTCCTGTATGAAAGTAAAGTAAAGAGTATCTTTCAGATTTATCGGTACTGGTGTCACCTTGATATATTTCATAAAAAATATTTTTCTCAGTATCACCATAGACTCGCCAATCCATCAATATGAAGTCACCATATTACAGTGGTGACCTCATATTGATGGATTGGCGAATAGACGTAGCTCAGCGACTTTAGCGGTCAAAAAAAATTGATTATTAACTGACGTGGAAACGGCTCGACATATTTAATTCAGCTACTTCCTCAGTATCATGTACTATGGGATTTTATTTTGAGGTAATGCAGCCGGTATTCAACTAATATTTGTTCTGCAGAAGCGAGCTATTCGTGCAATGTATAACTTAGGCTCTAAAGACTCCTTAAGGCAAAAATTCAAAGAACTTTATATATTGACAGTTGCATACCAATACATTTTTGAAAATGTTATGTATGTTAAGAAAAACATTTATGATTTTACCAAAATTCGTGATGTTCATAATATTAACACCAGAAATAGGCTTAAACTTAGTGCTTAATCCGTAATTTTTTTATGGGACAAAGTGTACGATTTTACAATAGGATCCCATAAAACGTCAAAGAATTTTCTATAATACGATTTAAAAAAATCTGAAAATACGTTCGTGTGTTAAAGGTTATTACCAAATTAATGATTTTATAAATGATAATACGCCTTGGGAATGAAAAGTTCGCTCCAGTCTGTTTCAAAGGTATCACTGCCACAAATAATTAAATATGTATTTGTATAAAATTGATTAAAAAAAGTCCCGCTGAGTTTCTTGTGCCGGTTCTTCCCAGGTGGCATTCACTTTAGTGAACCGGTGGTAAATTGTTTGACGTTCAAAAAATTAAGCATGTAACTTCTTATTTTGAATAAAATTATTTGACTTTGACTTTAACTTTGCGAAGAGTATATCTTTCATAGCGTGAAAGAGACGTCCACGGGACTTCTTTGAGTACACAGCAAGTCTCGGCAGGTACGAAAATTCTTTACTCCGGAAATTCTGGCTGCCATCGCTATCTCTCCAAAGTGATAGATCGGGGCCTCGTCTACTATCAGGCAATTGTATTTATCTAAACAACCCTCTCGTACTACATGCTGGAACGCTGGTATTAAAGTCTCAGAGCAGTTTTTCCTTTTTATAGATTCCCTATACGCATCAAAAGCCTCTGTGGAAGTACATTGGCTGCTTCTGTCATATTTGTGATAACCGTGTCGCCGACCAACTCAAAATGTTCCACTATTCATGCCGTCCGAAAATTTCTAGTATGTGTTGTCTATTAAATTAACTATTAGCAATATCTTTTCAAGCGTTCAATCAAATTGAATTAAAAAAATATTTGGTCATCTAAAATATCGGTAATATTATATAACAAAAAATATAATGTTCTATAATCATTCATTGTCCTAGTAGTGTCATTAATAACATTGTATTAAAACCTCATTCGATGTATAAAGAAAGACACGCGACGACGTATACAACCAAGTTAAAAAGTTGGAAACGTGGAACATTTATTTTACACGGACTATTTCAAGCTACTTTTATCCAACCCCTCATATCTCGTAAAATAATTAGTCTACAAGCATAAAATTTTGCACATTTGTCCCTCTAATTTTCTGGCCTAATTTTCAATACTTAAACTCAAACTGTTTAAAAACAGACATTTTTGTGACTGATTCATTCACTAATCAAAACCCTTACTCATAAAAAAAAATCTAAGAATAATAATAAAAAGTAATAATATCGCGTCAAAAACATAAATGTGAAATGAAAACTGAGTTAAATGTTAAAAAATGTGTCATTCTCGACTTAACCAAATATAAAATAACCGAGTACAAACTGTAATTCCAATTAACTCGCAAATGTAATAAAGCCTGTACATTTCACATTTATGTTTTTATTGGAATTGTACTAACACCAAATTGAACACACAAGTGCTTGAATGTGCTTGCATTATTTGTAAACAAGAACAAAATAAATAAGTCTAATAATAATTAAAGCGATTATCAAGGAATATATCTAGTAGTAATAATATTTATACTATCTGAAAAAAGCTTCACTTACTGGCAGAAAATGCGTTAAATAAGATTCATTTAACATATCATTAATGATTTTAGATGTTTCATTAAAATAATAAAATATTTTTATTAAAAAATATTTTAATTTTAATTTGTGTTAAAACAGTTCAAGGAACAGTTAACTGTAAAATAAGCTTTTTAATTAACCTGTTCTAGAATCTTTAACTTTCTCAGGCTAGATAAACCGGTGAAGATAAAGGGAACTTAGTGTCAGAAAGTAAGTAACCTTTTAGTAAGCTCGTATTCATAGTTTGCGGTGCTAAGTTACTAATAAAAAAACATTTACTAACGCAGTATTAGTATCCTTGGAAAAAATACTTACTGTCTTCACATACAAAGTGTGCATTTTTGAAGTTCTTGACTTGTCATTGACAAGACATGAAACTGCGTTTCAAATTAGTTAACGCTGAGCTATGGCGCCCAACCTTTACCCATTCTTGGAATAGGACCGTGGCACTAGGAGAAACAGTACCCCAAGTGACAAATTCTAGCAAGGACACAGTACCGCGTTATGGACAAAGCAAACGAAGCATTCCCTACCACACTTACGTGGACTTTTGTAACATCAGGGCTTGACACTTCAACCTCAATGCCGACCACTACCATCTTGAGACGACAAGCCCGCTTTGTTATTCCTACGGGAAATTTAGATTTGTATTAAAACGAAAATAAGTTTTTTATACTATTGCATAAAACTTATATTTAGTTTTAATTATTTGTTTTTTAGATGCGAAGAAAAATTTCTTTGATTTATATTTTGTAGAGTAGATCGCATCGCGGTGGTTTTTTTTATTTGAGGTTAAAAGGATGTATATCACAAAATAGGACTTTTATCTATTGTGTAAGCATATTATTGTGAGTATAATCGATAATGGTTCGGAGTACATTCTGTTTTATTTGACATTTCGAAAAAAGAATAGTTGCGTATTCTGGCGGATAAATGCTTGATTTTAAAAATGATTGGAAGATACTTGCCTGATGCGGATGTAAACTCACAATGATTTTTTTTATAACAAATTCATATCAATTTTTATAACCTATTTTTAATTTTCACCCTAATGTTTATTAAGTACTAATTAATCTTCATTATAAAGTATTATCATGCTGTACCCTCTAAAATTATAAAAAATATAAAAATATGACACATTAAGTTTCATGAAGGTTGTACAAGTTTCATGCAACCATTGGACAGATATTACAAAAAAAATTTACTAAATCGAAATCCAATCTGATTTCAATTTAGTAAAGTTGTATATTAAAAAACAACTATACAATTTGATTTTTGTTATTCTAAATTTAGTACTTTTGACTTTTGATATATTTTTAGTGTCTCTCACAGATTTTGCAACTTTTGTCCTTTTGGTTATAGATTTATAATATATAAAAATTATAGAAAAATTGGAAAGTTTTCATTCATTTAGGGAGTCGACGTAAAGTTGTTCCTACCTAATGCTAGACTTATAATACCCTGTTACTATGTTACGAAATAACAATTGAAGTAATTTACTCCATATTTACATCTATCTTTCCATTAATCTAATTGTCATTTTAAGTTTTACGTTAAATTGTCATTTTAACTTGATACAATTGAAGCGGTATTGCATTATAAGAAATATATGCTTTTCGACTACCTGTCTTTCAGCAGAAATATGTCAAACAAAGAGTTCATCGCTATTGAGCCCTTGACATTAATTTTGCGCATATCCAGAGTCTTAGGAATAGCTCCAGTTAGTATTGATCCTATTCATCATACCAACATTCGGGAAAGATCCTTAAAAAAACATCGCATTTCTGTCTCCCAACGCTGGAATATTACAAGCTGCATCTTTGTATTCATATTGTGTAAGTAGTTTTTATAAGTGTTCTTTTTTTGTTTAGATATACATACATTTAATTTCAATTATTTTAGTGAAATAACTAACATAGCTTAATACGTTTTCTATTCCTCACTTTCCGCTACACTTCTGTTTCAGACTTTTCGCCGAATTCTGGAGTCATTGCCTGTTGAGTGGTGGAACTCAACGCCGCGCTTTACCACGTTAACAGAACGAGGAAATTAATATTAAATATTTCATTTCCTCGAGTAGAAATCAAACTCCCACTCGCAAACGTGGGGTTGTAACCGCGTTCGATTTCGGGTTCCATATTTACTGAAGGCCATGACTAGCCAGGGGCTGGTCATATAAAATAGGGTTTTATATACAAAAAAAAATGTGTATTTTTTATCGTTTCTTACTTTTAGTGGGAGGAAATATCACAAGAATCATATATCAAAGATCTTACGCAACTCGAGAAGTGGAACGAACTAAGCGATCCTTATTGTCACAATGTATTTTCTTTGTTATTTTAATTAGTTACACCATTATAATGATTATTTCTGCTTTGAGAGGACATAACAAGATGAAAAACTATATTGAATATCTATGCACTTTAGAAATGGTACGTTTTTACTCCCAGTACAATTTTTACTGTTAACAGCCAGTTTCAGTTCTTGGTTTGAGAGTTTTGAGAATTAAAATTGAGGTCACAATGATGGATTAGAATAGGACCTGATTGTATTGCGTGATAGTACTAAGTGCAAGTTAACAGTTAAAGTCTAATTTCCTGTGGTAAATACTGATCATTACTGATATACAGAGTATTTTTATCTACACCACTTTCAATGAAAGCACAGTTTTAACTACACTATAAAAGCCTAATACAATTAAGACAAAAGAGATTTTGCCAAAAATGAGAGTGTTTTCTAAACAAAATAAATAACAAAATTTTCGTTGTTAAATAAAATGTCATTTGTAAATAATGACACAGACAAATCTGTTAAAGCGACAACATAGCACACGGCTCATTCATAAAATCGAATTGTAGGCATTGGCGGTGAAGTTGAACGTTGTTAGGATTTATTATAGACTAGCGGCCTGCTCGCGGCTTTACCCGCTTGAATTACATGATTATTCATTTAAGAAATATAGATATTACAAACAGCCTTAATTATTAATTAATTGATTTGGATAAGTATTCACGATATTCTTTATAAAATAACTTATATTAGCTCCTGTACAGTTTTTAAATTAGTAACATATATTATTTGTTAAATATATAATTGGTATACAGAATATACATAGAAAGCACGTTTTTAGACATTTTTACATAATCTATAAAATAATCAACATTTTCGGTCAAGTTCAAGTCGTACTCATGACCCGAGAGTTTCGTACCAGTTTCATGAATACACCAAAAGAATAACTAATTAAATTGTCATTTAAATTTCCTTTATACGTGCCGTAAGTTTGAATTTTCCTTTATACGTGCCGTAAGTTTTAACTTCTTAACAAATTTCGTAATTTTATTCTTTATATTATCAACGGGAAGTTATGACAGAAATTGCGACAAAAAACGAAGCATAAACCCTCATATTTCATCGTCATTTGATTGCGATGATTTAGAAGATAGATTTTTTGTGCTCTAAGGGAATATAGACTTGAACATTGAGGTATCTAACCTTTAACCGATCTTGTACAAAATAGTCTTGACCGTCGGACAGACGGACAAACATCAAAGTTATCTTATAAGGATTTTGAGGTATGTATCCTAAAATACCCTTGGCACACATATATATGCAACATACAGGTGCAATAGTCCAATATCGGTACGTGTCGCTTGTAAGTTATGAAATAATACTGCGGGATATTTTTATAAACAGTGTCAGAGCATTTTTTTCTTGAGACACAATTTTTTTGAGGTTGCTCCCAAAAGTTAATTATTTTATACTTAACTTAACTTAGCTTCACGCTTTATCCCTTGCGGGGTAGTCAGAGAGAACGGAGCGCCAAACGCTACGGTCTCTACATACCTCTTTCGCCTCGTCCACTGTCATCAACCTCTTCATACATGCCCTTCGGGGGGTCCTCATGCTTTTTACGTGACCTTCCTCCAGTATCTTTGATACTGTGTTTTCGAAGGTCAACCGAGGTCTCCCCCTACCTCTCTTACCGCTCACTTTTCCATCATAAATCTTTTTTGCCATTCTTTCATCACTCATTCGTTCGACGTGCCCAAACCAGCTGAGCACGTTCTTCTTCATTCTCACCGTGACATCCTCGCTAGTACCTGCCATTCTGTGTACCTCTTCATTGCGGATTCGATCAGCTAAGCTGACTCCGCATATCCTACGAAGAGATCGCATCTCCACAGCATTCATCTTTCTTTCATTCTTCTTCTGTAATACCCACGTTTCGCTGCCGTATAACAGAGTCGGTACCAAAACTGCATTGTGTACGGCCAAACGCGCAGCTGTGCTGACGTTTCGCCGTCTCATCAATGCAGCTAAGGCTCCGTTAACCTTGTTACCGGCAGCAATACGCCTTTCCACATCCATCTCGTATCTTCCATCTCTACTGAACATACTTCCCAAGTATACCACTTCATTCACTTGTTCTAATATCTTACTATTTACACTGATCTTACATTCCGTCCTTTCTTCATCTCTTTCAAAAATCAGAACCTTTGTCTTATTCACATTGAGGCTTTTTTATTATTTTATACGTTTCTTAAAAAAATATTAATAACATAAACGAACGAACGGACTGGAGAACCTATTCAAAATATTTCCTTGAATATTAAATCATTCTTTATCACTGTGTTAAATAATTACGAATTAAACTAGACTGTTACGAAGGTAATCTTCACCAACAATTCAATTTAGTTTACTTTGTACTTAGTACTATGAACATTTGTACTTTAAAAATACGTCAATTTAGCAACAGTTAGATAAATAAGACGTTTCTAATGTCATTCTTTTGCCCAGAATCTTGCCAGCGCGATTCAGAAAACGACGTTTTATGCACAGCGCCATCTTTTGGACTTACAATTGAACTGTAACCATTCGAACATTAGTAGAAAAATACTACTATGTTTATGTTAAATTTATTATAAGTATAGATTACACTTACACGACGTAATTAACGTTTAGCAAATAATAACTCAACAATATGTGTTATGCGTTATCAACATTCATATGTAATCATATGAATGTTGATAACGCATATACGCAATCATATGTAATCAATAGATATCGTTGCGTACGTTTCTATTTTTTTTTTCAAATATAAATATCTTAAAAACTTTAAGTACATTATTTTTTGATAGAGTGTAGCGGTAACCTTTCCAAACTATAAAAATATTTTTTTTATGCACAGCGTCATCTATTAAAGATTTAAAATTAAGAACAGTTTAAAAATGCTGTTTTTATAATATGTTAAATTTCACCTAACATAAAATTATATTAACCGAAAACGACGTTGTGCTAAAGTATTAAAATGATTAATATTCCTTCCGTCGCAATTAGTGTTTAACTCCACAGAATGTTTTTTGCGTTATCAAGATTCTTTAGTACCTACTATTTGTTGTCAATAGATAGCGTTACTTGTATCGATTTCTACTATCTCAAATATAAACTTCTTGAAAATTTAAATACTTATATCTTTTGATAGAGTGAAGCGATTACAATGAAATAAACACTAAAAGTTACTCTAATTTATTTGTAATTTTTATGTATAAAAGTTGCTTAAATTTATTGTGTGTCGTAAAAAGTTACGTGATACGTGGTCACATAAGCAGATAAACAGACAAAAATTCCAAAAATGTTGGAAATAGATTCTGTTAATTATCCTTTAATACCCTGGCTATTTTTTTTAAATATTTTCAATGTACAGAAATGACTTTTCTACAGATTTATTATAAGTGTAGAAAAATAGGTACTTGAGTAAAATAGTATGAGAGATATCGCTTTCTCGTTCTGATGTGTTTCTTGAGAATGAAAAATGACAGATCCGCAACGTTTAGTAGTATATTTGTAGTAGTAGGTGTTATGCTATTGGTATCTATCCGTAACTGCGTCTCACGTTATACAGTATGGATAAAAATCTTGAAATGAAAATAATAATTTTACGTCTGAACTGTTGAGGAATCTTGATATTTTTTTTAGGTATGGGGTTAAAATATTTTACCCTATATGCTACTGCCGTAAACGGAGCGCTTCCATCTGGTATGGAAAAGATAATACAGTTCAGATATATTGACTTGTAGGCTAGTCATAATAGTAAATACTTAAAAATACTTAAGCAAAGTCAGTTAATTTACATATTATAATCAATAAATATTTAATATTAGTTATTTTTCTTTTCAGCTTAACTTACAGATGAAAAGTAGTTACACTAATATAAAATTTACTAAATTGAACATGATTTTTCGAAGCAGTTTCTTCATCATTATAACTATCTGCGTACTTTACTTCTGCAATTTCTTTACGTCGTTGACTGCTTATTTCAAATACAATGGTAGGTAATTTTTTATTTCGTTATAGTTTGAGATATTTATTTTTGAGGTCAGTCGTGGCGCATGGGCACAAAGTGTGACTGTAAACACGACTGCTTATGGGTTCGATCCCCACTCGAAGAAATGAAATATTTTTTTTAATTTACATTTTTATTTTTTCGCTTTGGTGTCGAGGTAAAGCGCGGCGTTGAGTTCCACCACTTAGTACGTAATGCTTCCAGAATTCGGCGGAAAGTGAGGAACGGATTGTCTTAACACTAAGTTCTCTCTGCCTACTGCGCTGTGTGCGAGATAAAGCGTGAAGCTAATTTTTATTTATTGGTAATGTTTGCAGTAATTATTCTGTTTCCTCATATGTTGTCTCTTATAAGAATGAGCGGATAGTTGATGACATGGAGATGACAAACATTATCTTTACGACGCTTAGTTATGCTAACTTAGGGGGTGTGTTTTTTTGTTGAAGTAAAATTGTATATAAAACAAATAACTGCCGGACGCTGAGAACATTGCAATCCTTATAAAGTTGCGTTGTAGAATATCGGATCGGGTGATAGCAACTTTCAGAATGACTCTTTGTGCAATTTCCAGTGGGAGCATCACTGTCCTAAAGGTCACTTCCCAACAGAATATGCAATGAGACATTATAGATTGACCGCAAGTGTAATAGTTATTCTGCCCGCTAGGGCTTCCATGAGAGATTTGAAATTTAAAGTCTTGTATATGATATCATATTATCTTATAATACCCAAGTACGCGATGTTGTACACTGAGGCTATTTGTGAGCAGTCAGCAGTAACAATTATGTGCAACTTGAGAGTAATAGGATTTTTGAGTTGGGCGGTTAATTTGGAAGAAATAGTGGTAAACTTAGTTTTGTAAGTATTCAGTGTAAGGGTGTGGGAGCGTAGCCAGTTAAGGGTAAATGTAATACCAGTTTGAGCCACTTTTTGGGTTTACTACCAGGAATCGTCATCGATTTTTGAATTTGGCTTACAGAGATTGCGAAAGTCATTTATCAAGACTAGAAACAAAGTGGGCCCAGAATAATCCCCTGGGGCACCCCATATTGTATATGAAACTCATATAATTGGTGACATATTGGGTTGCTGCATAAAAATATGTATCTAACCTGCCATTTTGTAATGGCGGTAACCTTGGATTTGAGTTTTTGTTTTAAATGTGTTGTATTTTACATGTTAAGCCCATTCATTTGATGTCCACTTTGGATAGGTTATTTTGAAACATGTAAACCGCCATTTCGTTATGACGACCATATTGGATTGACAACAAAACTAAATTTATATGATTGCATAGTCACGGGTAATAAAGATATAAGTACATGTCAAATTTAAGCTCAATCGGACGCTGGGAAGTGGGTGAAATTAAACATGCAAAATTTGATTACAAACAAATAAACAAACATCGATACAGGTGAAGCTAAATAAAAACTTGTAAAAAGACTAACTTATTTCATTTATTTATTACAGTGTTTATTGCAATAGCATATTTTGTCTACTTCTTTATCAATATCGCAATAGTGATGATGCTGTTTCAGTTCTGTTTCATCGTGTGTTTGCTTAATGTCACTTTAACGATGTTTAACGAGCATATAAGCAGTATGTACAAATTGTTTAGTTTTTTAATACTTTAAAAAATATAATTTTAGAAATATAGTTAAGACTAAACATTTTCATATAACGCCAGTCTTGGCGCAAAGGTACATACGTGCGACTATAAACGCTACAGGTTTCGGGTTCGATTCCCGTTCGAGGAAATAAAATATTTAATATTTAAATTTCCTCGCTCTGGTAACAAGGTAAAGCGGGGCGTTTAGTTTCGCTACTTAATACAAAGAAGTCGGCGGAAAGGGGAGAACAGAAGTATCTTAACAGGAATGTAGTCTCTTAATACTAGGTAACTGTACACTGTGCGTGATAATATTTTCAAGATTTAGAAACTCCAAATCCATTTTATGAAAGACACGACAACATAAAACAACTTTAAAGAGCATACCACACTATTACATTCAAGAAGTATTATTTAACTCAGCTTCTCGGATCTCATACGACATTTACGGCCTTTTAAAAGTCAACTTCATGCTATTATACATCATACAGCAGGGTAGGCAGAGGGAGCCCAGTGTTAGGACACTCCGTTCCCCACTTTAAGCTGATTTTGTTGAGGCATTGCGTGCTGAGTGGCGTAACTCAACGCCGGGATTTTGCCTAAGTGCCGGAACGAAGAATTGAAAATATTGAGAAATAATAAAAATTTATCACTGCGTTACAGTCACACGCTTGTGCCCCTGCGCCACGACAACCTCTTTTACCTTCTTTTAAAACATAAATTATCTTAAGGCAATTTGTCACTAACTGAGTATTATTTTTTAGATGCATTTCAAAACAATATAAATATTACAAATAACAAGCTCAAAATCAAACGTTTTCGACAAATGCATGCAACAATATGTAACCTGATTGAAAATATTTATAAACAAGAAAGCACTCTCATTTTATTCATATTTTTGTATAAAATATTAGATATTATGGATGCTTTAGTTATCTTTAAAACATGTAAGTAAAATTGTGGAAAAAGAAAGTATGTATATAAAAATTACAAACATCTCTTGTAAGAAACAAATCGTTTAGTATTCGTTTGAGAATACATATATATTCTAATAATATAGAACCTAGACTATTAGATAAGTTTTTTGATTTTCATAATTATTACACATTTTAAAAGAAAGTATTTTAACCGGATTAATCGCGTATATTAAAGATTAAACATTATTGGAAAGCCGACATTTCGAACACTTACCATTTTGTTAACGGACTGAAAGATTTTAGGGTGAAGGAACACATCTCCGACATCAAAAATGGGTATGTATCGAAATCAGCTCTGTATGAGCATACAGTGGATAAACCCACCCACTTCATTAGGTTTGATAAACCCAAAATCCTTGCTAAGGAAAACAGATACATTTCTAGAATGATCCGCGAGGCTATCGAAATACAAAAACAGCCCAATTTCAATAGAGAGGATGGCTGGAATCTTTCTACCACCTGGGGATCCCAGATGGTGGAAAGTTTCCTCATAAAATCATTGAAGTCTCAAACACACCATACCCGATCTCGAGCTTTTCCTGAAATTCAAGCTCAGCTTAGCCAGAGCCCTTTCATCTGACACTCCACATGATCTAGCGGCTTTAATACTAAAAAAAATCATGGGGCTGTAGATCTGAGTATATTGTTTGAATTTCAACCCGATATCTCCAAGCGGTCCTGAGATAAAGGGTATTGCCAGACACACGGACGGACAGACAAACAGACGGACGGACAAACGGACAGACAGACAACAGAGTGTTAGCAGATAAATCAAATTAGTAACAACTAATTTTAATTATCTGCTAATCATATCTAAAAAATTGTAGGGGATGCTACGGAGTATGAACTAGGTCCAACGTTAATTGAAGGCTTTTGGATCATTTACAGAGGAGCTACTTTGATTCTGTTGATAGAACCTTGTCACCAAACTCAGGAAGCGGTAATCACTGCATTTAATTTCATACTGGTCGATTCTGAGCCTAATATTGAAGTTAAGACGAATGAAACTTTAATTACAAACAAAGCTTCATTTCATTGTCATATTTTTTCAACTTTGCATTCTATCCCGCCAATAGCAAAGTAGGCAGAACATAGCGTTATCAAAATCTATTGCCCAAAATCAGCCCATCTTTCAAGGCATTGGCATTGATTCGTCTCTTTCGTGGCTTATATTTCTGTACCAGACTGCCTACATTGATGATTCAAATAATTTTTATCATCATAATATCATTTTTATTATCATCATTTCCGTACAAAAAGCTAAATACTACAGCTAATTGTTATTTTATAATCTTCATCTATTTCTTAATTTTTGTTTCGTATCATAATATAATAACAAACAAATATAAAATTAAGTTTTATAATATGTTAATCCACATGTTCTTGCTTTTACAGCTTCAAAAAGTTCAAATTTCAATTAGTCATCTCCTATCTAAGTCAACGAAGGGTTATGTGAAAGAAGAATTATATTCTTTTTCTCGTCAGGTCATGTTTAATGTACCATATTTTTCTCCTTATGATATAATAACATTTTCAAGACAACTCTTGCTAGGGGTAAGTTAATCAACTAGTGGTTAAGCTTTACACTGTATCCCGCAACATAGCAAAGCAAAGAGAACCTTAAACCGGGATGGAAGACACTGCTATTGCCCACTTTCCGCCAAATTCTGGAGGCATTGTGTGTTGAGTGTCGGAACTCAACGCCGCGTTTTGTCTGATTACCAGAGCGAAGAAATGAAAATAGTAAATATTCATTCCTCGATTGAGAATCAAACCCACATCTGTCGCGCTTACAGTCAAAAACTTATCATCATTACTTTTGCATATATAAAAAACTTAATATAAAATACTACGACATGGCCGACATGTTTTACTTCTGTATTGTTATAAAGGAGACATCCTAAATTTTAATTTAAATATAAAATGCTGGAGATTGAAAGTTATTATTACTTTTATCTAGATTCATAATTATGTATTATTAAGTTTATACTTGTTATATATTATATAATATTAAATAATCGATAACCTTTTTCAGATTGTAGGGGGATTTATTTCGTACATGGTGATCATAACTCAATTTCACCTTAAAGACGAATATTAATTTTAAAATGTAAAATAAAATGTTAAGAAATTGATATATTCCATATCACATTAATGTAACTAACACTCCTTCATCTATGAAGATTAATATACGTTTGATAATTAATGTAAGTATCATAATAAGAACCGAGTGTCCTAGGTTTCCAGATTCTTTCAGCCTACCTTGTATTTGCAAAAAAAACACAAAAAATAATTCTAGTTATAATTACTGATTTTGACTAAAGTCAAAATCTGATTTTACTGATTTTGACTAAAGTCAAAATCAGTTGAATAATTTGAAAATGTATAATGATTGAAATAAACTAAGTAATACAATATGCATGTTTTACTTACTTTAAGTTTTACAGATCTTTTGTAACCCTCGTTAATTAGTATTACAGTAGCAATACTGTAAAATTAGAGCCAAGTTAAAAATTTAAGTAACATGTTGATCTCAAGCTCACGGACAAAAGAATAGGAGATTATATCTTATATCATCGATCATATATTATATCAGCACCTACATGAGGCCAGTCGTGGCGCAGCGGCACGATGTGTGACTGTAAAATCGACTGGTTGTGGGTTCGATCCCCACTCGAGGAGATGAAATATTTACTTATATTTATATTTCCATTTCTTCGCTCTGGTGTCGAGGCTCTAAGCGCGGCGTTGAGTTCTGCCACTCAACACCCAATGCCTCCAGAATGCGGCAGAAAGTGGGGAGTGTCTTAACACTAGGTTCCCTCTGCCTACCCTGCTGTGTGCGGGATACAGCGTGAAGATGAAAAAATTAAATAAAAAAAATAAACCTATATATATAGCTGCGGGGTTTAGTGTTCCCTCTGGATAAAATTAAAACTTTAAATTTGACTTGACAATTTATTAATTACTGGCTTTAATATATGTAGATGAACTTAACTATATATATTGCTAGAAATCAGAAGCGGTTAACGTTTTAAAAAAAATACGATAAAAACAAATCGTCTATATGCTTCTAAATTATTTAGAAAGAAATTTTATATAATTGCAATAAGTGATATGTATCACTCAATAACAGTACGTCACACGAGTTTCCTTTCGATAAGAATCGTTGGCCTACAAGCAACTGGCCCCGATTGACTTTTTTTTTCGAATCGACTTTGTCGCTGTTGACCTGGGATGGTCTTAACAGCGTTACCGGGCGGGTAAACCCCGATTGACACAATTCCACTGCTTTTATTATCTTTTTCACCTACATCTACCCTCTTTTACACGAGTTCGTTAACATGACGTCTCTAGACGGGCAAGTGTCCACTCGAAAAAAAAAATGAATCGGAGGCAGCAACTCATGTGAAGTATTGTTATTGAGTATATCACTTATTGCAATTACGTAGAATCTCTTTCCAAATAATTTAGAAGCATATAGACGATATGTGTTTTTATTGTTTTTTTTTAAACGTTAACCGCTTCCGATTTCTAATCTCTTCTCNAATGGAAATATAAATTTAAGTAAATATTTCATCTCCCCGAGTGGGGATCGAACCCACAACCAGCCTTTACAGTCACACTTAGTGCCGCTGCGCCACGAATGGCCTCTATATAGTATATATATAGTTAGTATAATATACAGTAGTTAAGTTCATTTGTATATATTAATGCCAGCAGTTAACAAATTGTCAAGTCAAATTTAAAGTTTTAATTTTATCCCTAGTGAACACAGAACTCGGCACCTATATAAATATCCCATTCTTGAGATACATTTATAACTACTAAGAGCTCGAGATTATCTGCGAGATTATACCGGTATTATTACAGTTGCTTTGCAATTTGTATATTATAATATTCTGTTTGTCCGACAAAATATAGTGTCATAGTAAAAATAATGATAGACGTACGGTAGGAACGAGAAAAAAAGATAAGCTTGTTACGCCAATTTTTCGCCTCCAAAAAGTTAATAAATCTTTTATGGGTCTGAGTACACGTGTATATAATAAAATTCCGCAGTTTATTCAAAGCTTATTACACTGTTCGAGAATATTTAGAGGATAAACATGTATGGAATTAATGTCTATTGAATATGATGCAGGATAGCTGCCAGTTAATGTAATAAAATTATATATTATACCATTGACTTTGAAAAGAGCAACTGTTGAGTTTCTTGCCGGCTCTTCTCAGCAGAACTGCCTTCCGAACCGGTGGTAGCTTTTTTTGTTTATATGTTTGAACGTGGCTTAGTAGTGGGTCAGAGCCATACGTTGAACCTATGGCTTAGTTGGCCAGAGTGTTTGGACGATTTCCAAAGAGGCGCAGGTTCAAATTCCGCTTTATTCAAATTCTTATACGTTTTCTTAATAAGTATTTTTCTTTCCTAAGTGTGACATAACACTTTAAAAATGCTTAAAACAAAAGAACCTAATACTATGTTAATACATTTGATTTTCTTGTCGCATTAATTTTGAATTAAAAAATTGTTACGCTGTTTCACGATATTTTCTTCGGATTACCTTGAATTGATAGTCAGA
This sequence comes from Heliconius hermathena, assembly GCA_013403705.1. NCBI lineage: Eukaryota > Metazoa > Arthropoda > Insecta > Lepidoptera > Nymphalidae > Heliconius > Heliconius hermathena. The sequence continues at coordinate 39,878 of JAAIXJ010000647.1, forward strand.
TCTATGGATCAACGGAAGTACCTACTTACTCTTAAGTGAACCGCTTCAGATGTATTCAGGTTTGAATTAGAGGATTAAGCGTCTTAAAATGAATATAAAGATATAAATGGGCGTTGTAGGCACAGACAACATAGTGTTAAAGATATTAATATTATGTTGTCTATTAGAATAAAATAAAATAAATCAGCTTCACGCTGTATCCCGCACGCAGCAGGGTAGGCAGAGGGAACCTAGTGCTAAGACACTCCGTTCCCCACTTTCTGCCGGATTCTGGAGGCATTACGTGTTGAGTGGCAGAACTCAACGCCGCGCTTTGGCTCGACACGAGAGCGAAGAAATGGAAATATAAATTTAAGTGAATATTTTATCTCCTCGAGTGGGGATCGAACCCACAACCGGTCGGTTTTACAGTCACACATTGTGCCGCTGCGCCACGACTGGTCTATTAGAATAAAGCGAAAAATTGAAAAAAAAAATAACAGAATAATAATGTAAGGAAAAATAAATTCAATTTAAAATTTTAAATATTATAATTCAACCTGTCGTTTTTAATTGAGTCATTGAAATGGTTAAAATACTCTTTTGTTGAAATGGTTCACTGCGTATTTAAAAAAAATCAGTTCAGATGTGAGTTTACTAACGTATGTGTTCGTTTTGTATTCATTTTACTACAAATATAATTTTGTAATAAAAAAATGACCAAGTGCAAGTCGGAATCATGCATTCGTTTCGGATGTTTTCCTTTATTTGTATTGTAGAGACCGGTCGTGGCACAGACGCACAAAGTGTGATTGTAAAATTGACTGGTTGTGGGTTCGATCCCCACTCGAGGAAGTGAAATATTTATTTACATTTATATTTTCGTTTCTTCGCTCTGGTGTCGAGGCAAAGTGCGGCGTTGAGTTCCGCCACTCAGCATGCAATTCCACCAGAATTCGGCGGAAAGTGGGGAAACGGAGTGTCTTAACACTAGATTCCCTACCTTGGTGTGTGCGGGATACAGCGATTTTGATTTGATTTGTATTGTACATAAGTTCTTAGTCCTTACTTAATTTCATAACTGTAAATCCACGGGAAGTACCTATAGGCGGCAAACTTCATACGAAATACAGCATAAACGATGACTTAAAAGGTTTTTTTTCTGAGGTTGAAGGGCACCTGAGACTTGGTAATTTAATATTAATTTCAATTAGGTACCTCTACGATATTGAGATAAATGGTCTTGACAGACAAACAATTGGTTGAATCGCCTACGCGACTCCCAGACATGGATAACCACAATGCCTCGTTATTGGACTGCTTCTGCTGACTTCACATCCTGTACAGTACCAGATCGTCTTCGAGGCCCCTTTGGGGTCTTCAGAATGCTGTCGTGCCCATTAAACGCGGCAGTCTCCGAACAACCGCAACTTGTCGCGTTTTGTACTACAAGTCAGCAGATTGGGGATGGGATTCGTACATTTTACTCATCATATCCCGGCCCGGTTTGCTTCTCTTTCGATGATCCTAGTACCTGTGCTACTGCTCTTACCGATGTAATTCTATAGGGCATGGAACTTTATATTCCTAGCACTAAGATGCCAATCGGTGGCTTGTTATATGCCTTGGTTTGATACGTCTTGCAAACTTGCTGCCTTTAGCAAACGCAATGCATATCAAATCTGAACTGAGGCACTGATTACTAAGAAACCGAAGCCCTAATAGCCTCTAGGTACTTAAAGTGGCAAATTGCCAGAGCAAGTCCGAACATATCGCCAAAATCGGCGAGAAGCTTGCAAGCTACCCATCCGAAATTCATCAGTTTTGCACTCTCAAAGGTAGCACTTGGTAACTGTAATCAGCCTTTGCTTTCGCCAATATGCACAGGAAATGACATCTTGGTCCATATGGCAGAACAAAAAGCCGATATCTTAAACGCTCTTTTTGCCTCGAACTCAACTTTGGATGACCGAGGAACAACGCCACCGACCATTCCGCGGTGCCAGAACTCATTGCCTGTGGTTAAGTTTAGCTAAAAAGCTGTTAGATGAGCTCTGTTCCCTTTGGACATCTTTGTTTCGGCACTCTTACTTAATCGGCGTAGTCACAGACTCATGGAAGAGTGCTCTTATCCACTTGTTCCCGAACCAATATCCGATACATCAAACTACAGGCATATTGGTATCACTTCTGTGCTCTCAAGTCATAGAGAGAATCATAAATAGTTAGTTCTTAGTTTATCTGGAGGATCACCGATTGGATCAGCAGAGCGAGACAGTACTTCACGCAAAAAAACTGATTGGACCTGTATAGGGCCAGCTTCGGCCTTATATGGAATACTGTTCTCATCTCTGAGCTGGTGCACCCAAGTATCAACTTGACCCATTTGGTTGCATAAGCCAATAATCTGTGAAAGTCGTGACACTTTGGTTTTGCGTATAGGTGTCTCCTCAATGTGCGCACTACCACATTTATCACGAGGAGTGTTCTGGAGACCTATTTAACCTGTTACCTGCCGCCGAATTCTCTAACCGCACAGGACGTCACAAACTTAAACACCATCCACACCATCTGATACGTGGGACTCCACTACTGTGCGATTTCGTCAGGACTTCCTTCCACGCGCCCCGCAACTGTGGAATGGCAATTTAAAAGCACATCTATTTAAGCCGGTATAGCCGGCCGCCAACGCACCTGTAGTTCCTCTGGTATCATTTACTATCCGATGACTCGTGTACACTCGTTTGTCTTTTCTTTTCCATAAAAATAAACAGACATACAAATTAACAGACAACAACAAGTTAAGGTCACTTACGCCCAATATTAATAATCTATCTCCTACGTCAATCTTCGATTGTTCCATATATCCAATCTCTAGATTGGATAGATATATGGAACAATCGAAGATTGACGTAGGAGATAGATTATTAATATTGGGCGTTAAAGGTTCTATGTTTCTTTGAGGATTGATTGGATCTTTACTAATAAGTGCGGAATTCATTACTTAAAACTATTATTAAATATGTTTATATTGTACAGCCTACATTTTTTCCTACATATTTTTTTTTCAGCCTAGCGTTAAGACATTCTACTCCCCATTTTTCACCGTGTTCATCAGACATTGCAGGTTGACTGGTGAAACTCAACGATTCCGCGCTTTTTCCTCGACACAGAGCAAAGAAATGAATTAAATATTTAATTTCCTGTAGTGGAAATCGAACCCACAACCTGTTGCGTTTACAGTTTTCGGCCACGACTAACCTCAAATTATACTTTGCTTCATTAATCATTATTTTACTGGAAATTTGGAGCTACAACCAACAAGCCTCATATCAAACTTAATATAACATTATATTTTTACACATTAATATAATTTTTTATTTTATTTTGTATAAAAACATTACGCAGACACGTTCCGGTGGGAGCTTCCACGCCGTTAGTTCGTCTCCCGCGTGTCAGAGATCGCACCGTCATTTCTGTTGCCCTGGTACTTACGATCGTCAATTAAGTATTGTTTTTTTTTTCAAAATGGGTATTTTATTTGGACAAGTATAGTGCGCTTAGGAAATGGGTATGTATGTATGAATAATATATTCTATTCATTTTATAGTAAAAACAACTTTTAAAATAATCTATCTTATACAGCTTATGATATCATTTTTCAAGTTTATATATTTAAATACATAAAATTGCTTCCCGCCTTATCCCGCTTATAACAGGATAAGCGTTAACAGATTTTGTCTCGGAGAAAGGCAGGATTTGTAAATTGAAATTATAATTGAAATTTGAAATAGTTTTCAGTAAAAAGTTTTATTAGATTTATAAATTTTACCAAAAATGTTGTGACTCTTTCACAAAAAAATAAATATATATAAATTACAGCAAATTTTATTACTATATTATATGAGAGAAAACAATATAAAATATTTTTTTAATGGAAAAATGTAATTATAATTATAACTGTTTGGTTTGGTCTAAAACAGTTAAGTACTCAGACTCTTATCTTAGGAATTGTTAATAACTTATTAAAAATTAAAAAAGTTATTAAAAAAGAGGGCAGTCGTGGCGCAGCGGCACGAAGTGTGACTGTAAAACCGACTGGTTGTGGGTTCGATCCCCACTCGAGGAGATGAAATATTTATTTAAATGTATATTTCCATTTCTTCGCTCTGGTGTCGAAGCTAAGCGCGGCGTTGAGTTCTACCACTCAACACGCAATGCCTCCAGAATTCGGCAGAAAGTGGGGAACAGAGTGACTTAACACTAGGTTCCCTCTGCCTACCCTACTGTGTGCGGAATACAGCGTGAAGCTGAAAAAAGTTATTATAAAAAGAATTCTAGAAGTGCGTGGAGTAATCCAGGAAAAGTGCAACATGGCTGTTGTGCTCGAGACATTTAAATTTTGGGCTAAAAATCGAGAGATTCTGCCAAAATTCAAACGTTTGACAACGCTGAGCAGGATTTGTATAGAGAATCTTGTGTTAATACACTCCATTCTTAATTATGTCTTAGAACTTAAAGCCGAATTTTGCTTTATTACCAAAGCTAACTTTTTTATATATAACTTATAATTATTGGACATTTGTTAATAAAAATAAATAATATTTATTTGTAATATTTTAATAAAACCTGTTATTGAATATTTTAACATTTAGCATTATAGAAAAAAAATAAAAACATTTTAAATTTTAACGTAGTGGGACTCGAATCGCCTCTTGAATAATCGAAGCTCAAACAATACAAAACTAGGTCTCTCGTCTCTCTCTCTCTCGTCTATGCATCATCATCACGTCTGCGAAAAAAATAACAATTACAAATATAATAAAAAAAATTATATAAATAATATTTTTTTACATAATAAATTTACTTGTTTAGAGAATACTAAATACTGTAAATCTTATAGTTTTAAGCAATGTAAATTGAAAAATAACCGGAGAAGCGCGAGTCGGGCTCGCCCATCGAGGGTTCTGTACAAAAATTGAAGGACCTGGGCTTTTTCTGAAATTCAGGCTTAACTTAGCCAGAGCCCTTTCATCTGATACCTCACATGAACTAGCAGCTTTAATACTGCTACGGCTACGGCTATTATTTTTTAGGATTTAACCACAAATGTATAGTTTTCAGATCCTTTCCTGAACTAGTACTACCTGTAGATGCTAACTGACAAATTTTATTATTCTAGATTAACCGGAAGTACCCTATTAATTTTGATTCCCCTTATAGCGTCGAAATACGTGTTTTTTTACTATTTAAAGCTATTATTTTTTAGAATTTAATCACTAATGTACAGTTTTTATCATGAACTAGTACTACTAGTACTACTTGTAGCTGCTAAATTTCATAATTCTAGGTGACCCTATCCCCTATACCCCAGAAGTATCCTATTAATTTTGATTCTCTTTATAACTGAAATCAAAATACACAACACTCTTTGTGCCCCTGCGCCACGACTGGCCTCAAAAAGTATTAAAATATAATTTAAGTATTTACAAGTCTCTTCTCTCCTTATATTCATTTCACATTATATAATACACGTAATCTCAGTATAATCGCACAAGATAATAGAAACATCTCGTGTGAACGAAAATAACATATAACTACTCGTAAATAAAACAATATTTGCATCGAGAATTTCGTTTCAATTTATGTATTTTGATGAAATCCACAATGTGTATATGCTTATGTTTAGAATTCGATCATATTTATTTTTGGAGCTAGTTTTAGTCTATGATTTTGTTTGTCTTTAATTTTAAAATAAATAAATAAATAAATCAGCTTCACGCTGTATCCCGCACACAGCAGGGTAGGCAGAGGGAACCTAATGTAAGACATTCCGTTTCTCACTTTCTACCGAATTCTTGCATTGCGTTGCTGCATTGCGTGTTAAGTGGCAGAACTCAACGCCGCGCTTTGCTTCGACACCAGAGCGAAATAGTAAATATCATCAAAAGTAAATATCATCTCCTCGAGTGGGGATCGAACCCACAACCAGTCGGTTTTACAGACACACTTTGTGCCGCTGCGCCACGACTGGCCTCGAATTAATATAATAGAATTATTATAATTTTGATTACACTAATTTACTAAATTTGCTCACTAGCGGGACGCCTTGCTTGAAATTCGTGGCGAGCTTGAACCTCACAATGTTGTATCTATTTTAGACTATACATTTTTTTTTAATTTTAGTGATAAATTGATGTTGTGATGCGAATTCAATAGGCGATAGTTGTTGGTTTGAGGAAATATGAAAATGTGTGCAGATGTAAGATTAATAATATTTTTTTTTTTTTTGTAATTTCATTAAACTTGCACAGATGGAAATATATCTTTCATAATTTTTCTTATAAAACAAACAAAACAATATTAACACAATGAAAATGAGTTGCGACGTTGAGTTCTGGCAGTCAACACGCAATGCCTCCAGAATTCGGTAGAAAGTGGGGAAGGGAGTGTCTTAACACTAGGTTCGCTCTGCCTACCCTGCAATGTTCGGGATACAGCGTGAAGCTGAAGTGATAGTCTGGTAGTTTAAGCGCATCGCGAGAATGAGTGACGAAAGTATGGTAAAAAAGTTATAGTTTGACCTTTTAAAACATAGTATCGATGGTATGTATGGAGGGCATGTATGAAGAGGGTAGATGAGAGCAAATGCGAAAGAGCCTTTGGCGCTCCATTCTCTCTGGCTGCTACCATACAAGAAATAAACGTAAAAAAATCAGAACCTGGAACCTGGAAACCTAGCGTTAAGACACTTCGTTGCAGTGCGTGCTGCGTGGGGGAACTCAAAGCAGCATTTTGCCTCGTCACCAGAGGGAAGAAATGAAAATATTAAATATTTAATTCCCCTGAGTGGGAATCGAACCCACAACTGTCGCATTTATAGACGCACCCTTGTGCCTGAAGCTAAATATAAAATAATTATAAAATAATTACAGTTCAGTAATATTATACAATGCATGTTCGTTTATTTAAACCTTTTATACACGTATGCAACACGATTACAGGTTGATGTGTCACATTTATAACACGCAATTGTGACAATTACCTTTTTATTTCTTAGTATTTTTCACTTAAACCTCTCTTCAATAAATCTAAAAAGTGAAAATAATATATAATTTCTTAATTTTACTGATGAAAAACACATTAGAAATGACTAATGGACTTATAATTTTATTAAAATAGAGTTTTTGAGCTTTCACTTGAAAAAGCTTCGAAAGTTTATTACTATTACAGCTTTTATCCAATTTATGTTCATTCTTGTTTGAACATCGCTATAATTCGGACAGAATAAGAAATGAATATGAGTTACTATAGATTAACTTATTATGGATTGAATGTTATCAGACCAGGTAACTTGTTTTTACTTCAATAAAACTAAGAAAATGTGATTAGATGAACACATCGGAAATTTGGTGTAACTATGAGGAATTACGGTTTTTTTTGAAAAAACAAATTATGTCAATGTATGCAGAAATACTATTTACAAGCTTTGATTTGTATCTTTTGCTATAATTTGAAAAGTTCCAATACGTCATTATTGGACCAGATTTACGATATATTTTCTGATTGAATGTAGAAAGATCAGTTTTTTTGTGTAATAACCTTTTGTTGTACAAAAATACATAAAAAAATCTCTGTTGGTACATTTAGTTTTTTTTAAATGGTAATGCTATGGATTTTTAAGAAAAATATTGCACTTTGAGTTATTTCTTCCACCGGTGTCAGACGACCTGGCCAGTTTTAGCAAAAGAATCGAGATATCGGAACTACTATTTTTGCGCCTACTTTACAGGTTCACGCCGTATCCCGCACACAGCAGGGTAGGCAGAGGGAACCTAGTGTTAAGACACTCCGTTCCCCGCATTCCGCCGAATTCTGGAGGCATTGCGTGATGAGTGGCGGAAGAAATGAAAATATAAATGTAAATAAATATTTCACTTCCTCGAGTGGGGATCGAACCCACTAGTCGATTTTACAGTCACACTTTGTACCCCTGCGCCACGACTGGCCTCTACTTCTCCTTGTACTTTACATTATATTTATAAAGATTGAATCTTTAACGGTCTTTGGACGCCTACTGTTGCTCCCCCAAGGGTACCTACAACGATCAGCACTATGCTATCAGCATCCCTAGAAATGCGTATGCACATTTGAAATATGCTAACCGTATTTTTTTTTCATAAATTTACTCAATGTTCCAATAGTTTTGTTTAATCTATACCTAAACAAAAGTAAATCTAAAAAAATATAAACGCCATATTAAAATTAATAATAATCTATCATACTAGCTGTGAACTTACTGACATTCTTCATTCATCAAAAGAAAATTATACAAAGGTCAAAATTATCAAATATAAAATGGTATCGTTTATATTCGTGGAAATTATATACGTCGATTTGACAAATGTAAAATGAGTAAAGTTAAGATGGAGTTACAAATAAGTATAGTTAACAGGAGACTGTAGAAAGAAATATCATAACATTTTTTCCCTTCATTTTTTCGGTCTGGTGACATGACAAAATGCGGCGTTAAAACCTGTCATTCAACTCGCAATGTTTCAAAAATTGGTGCGGAAAATAGTGAATAAAATTTTGTAACACTACGTTTTCTTTATCTACTCTGCTAAATTACTGGATACAAAGTGAAGCTCTAAAAATTAGTCTTCATATATTTTTTGCCAATTTACAAGATAGGTAGAGAAAATTAAGTTACCCGTATATTGCTTATTGCACTTTTTTCTTTAATATCTGTCCATTTAAGGTTTATGCTAGATTATGAAATTCAAGGCAACTTTTGGGTCCAGGTTAGGTTAGGGTTAGATAATCTTGGGTCTTAGTCATTTGTGTAAAAAAATTTGTCAATTGTCTAAAAAGTTGTGACAAGTAGGTATATAATAATTTCAACGTAGGTTTTTGGATTCGTATTAGACACGGTCTTGTGAAAATATTTTAAAAACCTGTATTACGTCTGATCTGGCCACCGTGAATATGTTCTCCCAAAAGAACCCCCCGCACCTTATCTATACTAATATTATAAAGAGGTAAGATTTGTATTTTTGTATGTATGTTTGTATGGTTTTCACACAAAAACTACCGGACCGATTTCAAAAATTCTTTCGCTATTAGAAAGCTGCATCTGCACTGTCCCACATAAGCTATATTACATTTTCAAAAAATATAGGGATCCCTAATAAAAATGCAATAATGTAACCCAAGGTGTGAAGAAATTGATCTTAAAAATAATATCATCGCGTGCGCTGCGAAAACTATTGATGATAGAACAAAATAATGTTCTACAGTATTATAGAACGCATCAATATCTATAAAAAAGTCCGCGATACCATATGTCCAACTACTATAGTAATGACAATATAACTACTTTTTTATATTTTATAAGTTGATGAAAGTGCCGCAATAATCAAACCATTTTATTCATACCTTTGCATTAATCCTTATTCTATTAAATGATATTTTATTAGAGATAATTTCAATATGTGTAAAGTACTTTTTAAATTAACAAAATCGGACATTTCATTCAAAAGATATAACGAATTTAAAAATATCACTCTAAAGAAAATCATGTAATAATAAAAAATACA
>JAAIXJ010000647.1:55039-74862 GCA_013403705.1 Heliconius hermathena
GTAGGCAGAGGGAACCTAGTGTTAAGACACTCCGTTCCCCACTTTCTGCCGAATTCTGGAGGCATTGCGTGTTGAGGGGCAGAACTCAACGCCGCGCTTAACCTCGACACCAGAGCGAAGAAATGGAAATATAAATTTAAGTAAATATTTCATTTCCTCGAGTGGGGATTGAACGCACAACCAGTCGGTTTTACAGTCACACTTAGTGCCGCTGCGCTACGACTGGCCTCTGGCATAAATATATTATATAATAAAATCATTAATCATTATCATCTTATTAGAAAGTCGTCGTGATACAGGAGCTGAAGGAAATGAGTGTCACGATTGTGGATTCAATCCCCACTCGAGGGCATAAATGATTATTTAGTAATATTTTTTTTTATTTTTTAGCTATAGGCAAAAAGGCAAAAGCTCCGCATTGAGTTCCGCCACTCCACACGCAATCGAGAAAAGTCCGGCGAAAAGTGAGGAACGAAGTGTCATAACACTAGGTTCCCTCTGCTTACCCTCTTGTGTGCGGGATACAGCGTGAAGCTGATTTATTTATAATTATCATCGTGTCAATAAATTCTTCAATGTAATTTGAACAAACGAAAATATATTCTTTATATATATCTTTATTGTCATTACTGAGTTTTTCAAAAGCGCTGAACCAATGGTCATAAACTTTAAATGGGACCATGACTTATCGAATATAAAAGAATCATGAAAAGAACAATTGAATCTGTAACATTCTTGTGTTATATATTCAAAAGAACCACTAGTTCTGCAAGAATGACTTTACCGATTCTTGAGGTTTCGTACCGCAAAGGGAAAAACCGAAACACTTTGTTGTCCGTAGTAAATTGATATCAAATATCCAGGTTTACGATCCCTTGGAACTCAGAAAAAAATAAGGCGAGACCGACTCGCACTTGATTGGTTTTTTTACATCCATTTAAATTCTTTTGATAGACATAATTATTTTCTTGTCCACAAATCACTAATTAAAAAGTTTTTTTCAGTTATATGCACAGTTTTCGGCCTGGTGGCAGAAATCAACGCGGGCGTGGAGCTGTCAGTAAGAATGTCTTCAACTATGTCACAATTCGTATCAACTTGTGACGTATTGGTGGTCGTCGTTACTGCGGGGGCTGGTGTGTATGGTGCCCCTAAGAGAATGAGGAATATGCTCAAGTTCATGGAAAGTATTGCATCGGTAAGAAATGACAATGATTCTTAAAAAGATTCTCCAAAAAATGCTTTTAGGATAAAAACGTACTGTTCCGAACAAAAATAAAAAAAATCTTAAAATCTTATATATATAACTTAATCATTTTAACTTCCATAAATTGAGAAATACTAAATACTTTTGATTGAAGCTACGATTTGAATTTATACATAAAAGTAAAGCACCTCCAAGGAAAATGTTACTAAAAACAAGGTGAAGGTTTTTATAAAGTGATTAAAGCAAGAAAATGCAGATATTTTTCTTCTCCACCACCATAAAATATCTGACTGTAGGTTCATATTACAGTTGTCGGTTTGTTTTTCATCATATCAAGTAAAGCCTATTATACAGTTCAGAAATATTTAAAGGATATATGGAATTAATATTAACTGAATATCACACCGATATGGCTAGCTCTCATGTTATAATTAAATTGTAACATTAACCTTAAAAAGAGAGTCTCTTGTTAAAAAGAGAGTCTCTTGCTCTTCTCAGCAGAACTGCCTTCCAACATTGTGTTAGCTTTATATTTATTTAATGTCTATTTAAATATATAATATTTTGAACTTGAATTTAAAGTATTTTTATTTTCTCTTTGACTAAATATAGAACTCTTCAAAAATTGACATAATATAATAATTGAGGCCGTCGTCATAGATGGTTGTGGGTTGGATTCATACTCGGGGAAATCAATTATTATTTATTAATATTTTAATTTCTTCAACCTAGGCAAAACCCTGACTTCCGTCACTCAACACACAATGCCTCGAAAATTCGGTGGAAAGTAGGGAACGGAGTGTCATAAGACTAGGTTCCCTCTGTCTACCTTGCTTTATACGAGATACAGCGTGAAGCTGTAAAGGAGAATAGAGTGAAACCGCGTTCTTTCACGGATGACACTATTCTAAATGAACACTAAAGAATTTTTTTTAGGTGGACACGAGTATTGGTGCTCATTATTCATTGGTCACTGAGAGGAAACTGTGCGCCATATTAGTGGCTATACTACTTTTTTTTACGGTGTTAATAGCTGATGACTTTTGCTTCTACGCTTTACAGGCTAGGAAGGTTGAGAGGCAATGTAAGTAAATCTACTTAAACGTAAACTGCTATCTAATCAAATCAGCTTCACGCTGTATCCCGCACACAGCAGGGTAGACAGAGGGAACCTAGTGTTAAGACTCCGTTCCCCACTTTCTGCCAAATTCTGGAGGCATTGAGTGTTGAGTGGCAGAACTCAAAGCCGCGCTTAGCCTCGACACTAAATTTAAGTAAATATTTCATCTCCTCGAGTGGGGATCGAAGCCACAACCAGTCGGTTTTACAGTCACACTTCGTGCCGCTGCGCCACGACAGGCCCCAAAAACTGCTATCTCGGTAGCTATATTGACTTTAAATAGTGTATTAAGATACATAAGTTTACAGATACCGTAGTACCACCCACGAAGACGAGACTCAGATTTTTTTTGAGATTGACGCCGGCATCTCTCTTGTCAGGAAATTTGCTCTACTTACAATATATATTAATTATTCTAGCGTGTCGTACTTGAAAATCTTTTTTTTAAATGTGGTTGCCTTTACGCATTCGCAATATGCATTCCTATAGTTTGACTAAAGATTAATAAAATGAAATATTCACATTGAGGTGTTGATTTCTGCCACTCAACATGCTATTAAATTCGGCCACAATTCGGCAGAAAGTGGAGACCAGAGTGTCTTAACACTAGATTCCCTCTGCCTATCCTGCTGTGTGAAGGATACAGCGTGAAGCTGAAAAAAAATATTCACATTGAATAACTTAAACAAATTGTTAGAAAATATTATAGTAGAGCAGCTTTACTACTTACTGTAATGATTTCTTCCGTCTATTGATTTCCGAAAGTTGTGGATTCGATTCCTACTCAAACAAATGGATTACACCCACGTCCTTGAGACCCACCACTTAACACACAGACCCTCTAAATAATAAAAAAAAGCCTCTAAATTTTGGCGGGCTATATGCGAGATGTAGCGGCATCCCGAATATAGAGAAGCTTAAAAAGTAAGCTAGTGCTGCTTGTTTAACGATTGTGATTATTTCTTCATACTTCAGGGGATATAGTGACAAATTACATCGGCTTCTACCTTCTGTGGTATGTGGTGATGATATTGGAACTACAATTCGCATTTACCGCGTTGTCAGTTCGCGCTAGATTTCAAGCTGTGAACAACGCCCTTACGCTCACTGCTAAGCAAATATCTGTGCCAGGTAAAATACTCTGTTTATTTACTTGATGGGCGACCGTAGTCTTTTTTTACATAGCACGGTAGGCAGAGGGAACTTGGGAACCTAGTATGAGAGAGGCTCCATTCCATTAAGACATTTCCGTGCCCACTTACCGCCAAATTCTCGAGACATTGTTGCGAGGCGGAATTTAACATCGCAATTTGTTTCATTACTAGGGGAAGCGATAAAAAGATTGCATATTTTATTTCTCCATGTGAGAATCGAACGCACATTCGTCACGTTTACAGTTACATGTTCGTGCTACGACAGCCTTATACTCCCCGAAATTCATTGCAATGTCTGAAATTTAGCAGAAAACGGACAATGTAATGTCTAAACTACGTAATATCCTGTTGTACAAGAAGAACCGTAAAGTTAAAAACAAATACATTCACCATACCGTATTCTAGCCATATAGCTAAATAACTCAGTCGAATGTATGTGAAATCGTACAATATTATTAAATTATAATAATATAAATATTATAAAATAAAATAAATCAGCTTCCCGCACACAGCAGAATAGGCAGAGGGAACCTAGTGTTGAGTTCCCCACTTTCTGCCAAATTCTGGAGGCATTACGTGTTGAGTGGCAGAACTCAACGCCGCGCTTAGCCTCGACACCAGAGCAAAGAAATGGAAATATAAAATTAAATAAATATTTCATCTCCTCGTGTGGGGATCGAACCCACAACCAATCGGTTTTACAGTCACACTTTGTGCTGCTGCGCCACGACTGGAATCATTATTATAATAATTAAAATAAAATTTATATTATAGTTGAAAAAATAAAAGATCCGACTCCTCTAAACATATTCGCTATAAGAGTGGCAGCGGAGTCCCGTCGATGCGCGACCAACGTCAGTCTCCTAGTGGACACGTTGCCAGGGAAGGAACATGCAGTTATTATACGTAATGCAGGTAAGAAAAAATTATACATAAATACAGTAGTTTCGCTCTGGTGGCAATGCTCGGCGTTTAGTTCCGCCAAGTTCCGCCGTTAAGTGAAGAACAAAATGCATTGATACTAAGCTTAAAGACTACCCTGCTAACTGTAAACGCGACAGTTGTGGGTTCGATTCCCACTCGGGGAAATATTATTTCTAATATTTTGTTTTTCTCAACAACTCAACAACTCAACACGCAATACCTCAAGAATTCAGTGGAAAATGAGGGACTAAAACATCATATTTGAAAACGGAGTGTCTTAACACTAGGATCCCAGCTCCCTCTGCCTACCCTGCTATGTGCGGAATACTACGTAAAACTAAAAAAAACAATTGGCGCATTGGTTTAACGAAACTAACATAACGTTAAGACACTTGATTCTTCACTCGCCCGAATGGCGGAACATAATGCCGATTTTTCGTTACCAGAGCGGAACAGACAATGGCCGACATCTATATATATAAAAGGACATGTACCTGACCGACTGAGGTAAGACGCACGCACAGCCGTAACCGCTGTGCGTAGAAACGTGAAGTTTAGACAGATGTTTATTTTCATAATCTGGACATCCATTAAGAAGGGATTTTGAAAAATTTTAACCCTAAAGGGATGAAATAGGGGTTGAAAGTGTGAATGGATTTTTTTTTAAATTATATGGAAAAATCTTTAAATCGCCACCGATTTTTATAAAAAATTAAATTCAAACTGTTAAAAATATTTTTACACGTGTTTCGTAGTTTTTTTAGAATTACCCCCTAAAGGTGCAAATAAGCGGGCAAAACTGCACGCGCCCACTAGTTAACAATAAAATTCAATTGTCAGTCAGCGGGGAACCGAAGCTGGTGGTACCACCGTGTGAAGCGATCCGTCGTCTTGCGTGCCTCCATGGATCACTGTGCAACGTGGTACACCGCATCGACAATAGCTACGGCCTCCCTCTTATAGTGATACTGATATCTACGTTGTTGCATTTAATTGTTACACCCTACTTCCTTATTATGGAAATCAGTGAGTGTTTGTTTTATTAATAATTTACAATTTTTAAGGCCAATCGTGTGTAAATGTGACAGGTTATGGGTTCGATTTCTACTCCAGGAATTGAAAAATTTCGTATTTTAATTTCTTCGCTCTGGTGTAGAAGGAAAGAGCGGCGTTGAGTTCTGCCATTCAACACGCAATGCCTTCAGAATTCGGCAGAAAGTGGGGTGAGTGGGTTTTACTATGTAACCAATAAAAGTAAATAAATCAGCTCCCGATCCCGCACACTGCACTGCAGGGTAGGCAGAGGGAACCTAGTGTTAAGGCACTCCGTTCTCCACTTTCTGCTGAAATCTGGAGGCATTGCGAGTTGATTGGCAGAACTCAACGCTGGGCTTGTGTTCGACACCAGAGCGAAGAAATGGAAATATAAATTTAAGTAAATATTTCATCTCCTCGAATGGGGATCGAACCCACAACCAGTCAGTTTTACAGTCACATTTTGTCACGACTGGCCTCTAGTATGTAACGTTAGCTCATTAAGTTGATTAAATACATAGTAAAACTAGTAGTACAGCGTTTCACTGTAAACCTGTTCTGGGGATCAATTAGAACGATCTACTCGGGAAGTCAATAGTTTCATTTTCTCCCTCTGGTAACAAGGCTTTGAGTTCCGATATTCAACACGCAATATCTCAAAACTTGGCTACGGGATAGAGCGTGAAGCCAAAAAAAAAATCTGAAGAAGCGTCACCTAGCGGCCACAGATAAAACTAAAATGACATTTTTTAAAGTTAGTGTAGTGAAGTGGTTCCGTGTAAACTTAAAGGTTCGCAAGAGGGCGCTGTTCTCCATATTATTTTATTTATTTAATATTGTTACCTTAGCCTATATGCAATTTAAACCAATGGTTTTTTTATTTATCAATCCACTTTGTTATTTAATTAACTGTATTATTTATATATTTTATTTTTATTAATATAAGGTTCTCGTAGCGCAGTGACAGTGCCTTCGGTTGTGAATTCGATCCTTTCTTTGGGGAATGATTATATTCAAATTATTTCCGTTTCCCTGTTCTAAAAGATACAGCGCAGTGTTGAGTTCCACCACTATACGCAATGTCTTTAAAATTAGGCAGTACGTGGGGATTGGAGTGTCTGTACAGCTAAAAAAATATTATAGACTGATATTATCTAGAAAATAATATTTAACGTTTAACCCGCACACTAAATATATATTTGACCACATTTTTCAATAAATAGTTTCAAATACTATGGTATTTGATATGGTATGGTATAGATAAATTGCTAATGAAGACTACCTAATATTTTCTTTCTTTTTTTCGCTTCACACTGTATCTCGCAGATAGAAACCTATCGTTAGGTTGCCATTAAACCACATCTGTTCCCCACTTACAACTTTTGAGCGAAAATATTAAATATTTCATTTCCTCGAGTGGGAATCGAACCCGCAATCCGTCGTCACCTTTACAGTCGTACGCATGTTCCCCTACTTCAAAACTGGCCTCAATACCTAATGTAAAATATAAAATTTGCCCATGCGTGTTGCCATTGCCAACGACTGACTCTCCGACACGTATTTTAGTCGCCTCTTACGACACCATCAGTACCAGGATGATCCTATCCTCAGCCGGGAACACACGGCTAGATAAATTACTCTCTTAGGCAATTGTACATTACATAAAGATATTCCGTATAGAGTCGCGGAACCTAACGCCGTGTTTTATCATAGCAGACTGGGAAAGTATAGAGTTGTTTGTTTTTGACTAATACAAGATAGTAGTTTTAGCGAACTCGTTTAAAATATATATCTCTGGGCTGGTCCGCGCGTCGGCGCAACGGGACCTAATGCTCAAAATCCCCCCTTATTATCGTACGCAGGGCAATCCAATGCGATCGCCAACCTTCAGATAGCGCCAATCAAAGCTCATACATTTTCTTCAGGGCCGAGCTACTCTCGCCCCTCTCCATCTGGTGACGCTGACCATCGAAAGACCATCCCAGGTCAACAGATAAAGCCAAGTCTAAAAAAGAAAGTCAATCGGGGCAATTGCCTGTAGGCAACGGCCCTTATTGGAAGGAAACTAGTGTGAAGTGTTGTTCTTGAGTGATAAATGTCACTTATTGCAATTACGTAGAATCTCTTTCTGAATAATTTACAAACATATAGACGATATGTGTTTTTATCTTGTTTTTTTTTTAAACGTTAACCGCTTCCAATTTCTAACAGTAGTTAGTATAAGTATGAAAAACGTAAAATACTAGAAAATTACCAACAAATTCAATCCAAACACTCACGTATTCAGGACATAGAGTAAAAGGAATTGCTCTGTGCCAGACAGCGTATTCCCTAGATGAACACCGTGTATCTTATGCATATTATATAGCTTAGGTATTCGTGAAAGTATCTATCTAGACTTATTTACAAAATTTTTAGACAAAATTTAACATTTTTGTCTTTACACTTACTTTAATATCTGCGATTATGTAAAAATAATATAGCTTCACGCTGTAACCCGTATGTGGCAGGATAAGCAGAGGAAGCCTAGTGTTAAGACACTCTGCCTCCCATTTTCTACCGAATTCTCTCCAGATTTCCGCTGTTCAACATGCATTGCCCCGTTGCCAGAGCGAGGAAAGATAAATTATAAATATTGCATATCCCTGAGAGGGATTTGAACCCACAATCGTCGTGCTCACAGTCGCACGCTTATGACTCTAGGACGGCCTCAAAAAATATTTTGGTAGTTCCAAAATAAAATTTTCACGCTATATCCCACATATAGCAAAAAGAGGTAGGGTTAAGTCACTGCCTTTCACGTTTTCCGCCTTTCAGTTCGTGAAATTGTGCGTTAAATTTTGCTTTATTACCAGAGCAAGAAATTTAAAAAACGCTATTCCTTCAAATAAAATTCGAATCCAAAACCGTCCCGTATTCTGGTCTCATAAAAATTAAAATTACAGCGGCACGAGGTGTGACTGAAAAACCGACTGGTTATAGGTTCGATCCCCACTCGAGGAGATGAAATATTTACTTAAATTTATATTTCCATTTCTTCGCTCTGGTGTCGAGGTTAAGTGCGGCGTTGAGTTCTGCCACTCAACACGCAATGCTTCTAAAATTTGCAGAAAGTGGGAAACGGAGTGTCTTAACACTAGGTTTCTCTGCCTACCCTGCTGTGTGCGGGATACAACGTGAAGCTGATAATAATAATACATAATACATTCCTCCATACATTTACCAAACCTACAACTATACAAATATTTCGAAGAGCTCTTCAAACAACATCGATTTTCCTGTCCACGAGTTCTTTCATTCTATTTCTATTTCTGTTACAGTTGTATCGACACATAGAATACACTTTTTAGTACTGCAGTTTCTATGGTGCGCCACTCATATTATTCGGATGTTCGTAGTTGTAGAGCCGTGCCATTATACTATAGCTGAGGTAAGTATTAGTTTTGATTTTATATAAAAAAAAATTGCCCACCCTGTTATATGCGAGATACAGCGTGAGCGCTGTATCTCGCATATAACAGGGTGGGCAGGGAATCTAGTCCGTTCCCAACTTTTCGCCGAATTTTTCGAGGCATTGCATTTTGAGTGGCGGAACTCAATGCCGGGCTTTTGTCTTGGTGCCAGAGCGAAGAAATAATAATATTAATCAATAATAATTCATCCCCTCGAGTGGAGATCGAACCCAAAACCGTCGCGTTACTTTTCGTTTTTTTTCAACTTCACCTGTATACCGCGTGTAAAGGGTGGACATAGGGTGCCTAGTGCTAAGACACTCCGCTCTCTACTTTAATTTTCTTTTTTCGAAAATTCGAAATTGATATTTTTTTTATATTCGGCGAAAAATTTTAAATGATGTCCATAGAATTACAAAGAGTTAATTATTATGTACCTAGAGATAATTATGTTTAGTTCTAAGCCTAGTTTTTTTAAAAAGTAATGATTTTAAAAAATGCTTAATATGTTTAAAAATACTAAATATGTGAAATATTTTCTAAATTATTTAATTTTACATTTTAGGTTCTGGTTTTTGAGACCGTCGTGGCGCAGGGGTACAAGCTGTGGGGGACTGTGATTGCGATAGTTGTGCTGTATTCGATTCCCACTCGGGTGTATGAAATATTAAACATATTCATTTCTTCGCTCTGGTGATGAGGCAAAATGTAAAACACAGTTTTTTTCAATTCAATAGCCATACAAATTTTGTCTACAAAGTTATAAATTATTTTGTTAAAGGGTAAACGCACGGAGGAACTGGTGTGCCGTCTCATGACGTCGACGCCCTCCACTGGCATGCTTCCTTCACGTCTCGAACTGTTCTCGCGCCAACTAATGTTACAAACGGTCAGCTACTCGCCCATGGGAATGTGCACTTTAGACAGACCATTGATCGCTTCTGTAAGATTATCAGTAGATCTTTTTGGTTTTTTTTTGAAATAGTGACTTTTCAAAAAAATTGTGACTTGTTGTTACAACTTAACAACTAAATTTTAAATATGTTTAAACTGTTATTCCACCCTTAGTAAAGAAAAATATTTAGTAAGAAAATGTATAATAATTTGAACGTAGCTTGGACGGTTTCCAAATAAGCGCGGGTTCAAATCCCGCTACGTTCAATTTTTATACGTTTTCTTAATAAAAACCAATTTTTTTAGCTACAACGTACAATATACATGTAGCAGGATAAACACACACCACCTAAATTCGGAGAAATTGCGTGTAGAGTAGCGGAACTCAAAGCCGTACTTTGTCTTGTTACTAGAGCGGAGTAATGAAAATAATTACCCCGAATGGGTATGGAAGCCAGAACCATCGCATTTAAAATAAAATTCTATTATACCACGATGGGCGACAGCAAATTAAACAGACTAGAGACTCAAACGTGGCTTCGCCCGCTTAAAGTTATTTTATTTTATAGCAATAGGATGGTAGATGTGAAGGAGGAAGGCAGAAATGTGGAACTGCCGGACTGCCGGCCTTTTTAACGAAAAGTATTCTATGTTCTTTCTAATACCTCTAAGATTTTGTGTGTACAGTTTTATGATAGTCGGTTGAGTGGTTTTGGCGTGAAAGCGTGACAAACAAACTTATATTCAGATTTATAATATTAGTATGATGACAGGCTATTAAATACTTCATCGAAGGATGAATAATTTTCGTAAAAAGGAATAAAAAGTTTTTTCTTCACATATATATATATATATATATATATATATATATATATATATATATATATATATATATATATATATATATATATATATATATATATATATATATATATATATATATATATATATATATATATATATATATATATATATATATATATATATATATATATATATATATATATATATATATATATATATATATATATATATATATATATATATATATATATATATATATATATATATATATATATATATATATATATATATATATATATATATATATATATATATATATATATATATATATATATATATATATATATATATATATATATATATATATATATATATATATATATATATATATATATATATATATATATATATATATATATATATATATATATATATATATATATATATATATATATATATATATATATATATATATATATATATATATATATATATATATATATATATATATATATATATATATATATATATATATATATATATATATATATATATATATATATATATATATATATATATATATATATATATATATATATATATATATATATATATATATATATATATATATATATATATATATATATATATATATATATATATATATATATATATATATATATATATATATATATATATATATATATATATATATATATATATATATATATATATATATATATATATATATATATATATATATATATATATATATATATATATATATATATATATATATATATATATATATATATATATATATATATATATATATATATATATATATATATATATATATATATATATATATATATATATATATATATATATATATATATATATATATATATATATATATATATATATATATATATATATATATATATATATATATATATATATATATATATATATATATATATATATATATATATATATATATATATATATATATATATATATATATATATATATATATATATATATATATATATATATATATATATATATATATATATATATATATATATATATATATATATATATATATATATATATANATATAGATATATAGATAGATAGATATATAGATATAAAGATATATAGATAGATAGATAGATAGATAGATATATTTGTTTTCATTTATCATTATGTAAATAAACTCTAAAATATATTTTCAGGTTTTGGGAGCAGTGACAACATATTTAGTAATATTAATACAGTTTCAAAGATACGACAATTAAATGTGTACCAATGTACCTTTATATTATTTTATAACTTATGAGCATTCATAGAAAACCTTATGCAATATCACATTTTCTCATTTATTTTATTTATTAGCTCGAGCCTGTAGTAAATAAATATTGTATAATTTTAAAGAAATTCCAGATTTCGGCGGAAAGAGGGGAACGGAGTATCTTAACACTAGGTTCCCTCTCCTCATCCTGCTCTGTGTAGAATACCGCGTGAGGGTGATTTTAAAGAAATTAAAAATTAAACTTTCATTCACCAATTACTATGAGTGCTGTAGATTGTACTTGCACCTCTAAATTATAAAAGCCTAAAGTCATAAGGTTTACTTGTAACCTCTGAAGAATTCCACTAATCAGGCCCTGGCTCCATCAGCAGGCCAGCTCGATGACCATATTATTGTAATGTCACCTAAACTTCGTGGTTGATTCGATTTGTAAGATTTTATTTCTTAGTTGTATAGTTACAATAACAGCCTAATAACAGCATGTTAAAATTATATAACAGATATATTCATACATTTATTTTAGGTAAATTTAGGACCTCATCTTACAAAATTTTAAAAGTTTATATAATAAAAATAATTGTTAGTTTGTAATGATTGTAAATTGTAGCATAAATCAAAATTAATGCTGCCGAATTCTGGAGGCAATGTGTTGAGTGGCAGAACTTAACGCCGCGCTTAATCTCGACACGAGAGCGAAGAAATGGAAATATAAATTTAAGTAAATATTTCATCTTCTCGAGTGGGGATCGAACCCACAACCAGTCGATTTTACAGTCACACTTCGTGCCGCTGCGCCACGACTGGCCTCCAACAAACATCGAAGTATTAATCAACATATAAAAAAAATTAAATTCAATCAGTTTCACGATGTATCCACTCCATTCTCCACTTTCCGCCGAAATCTGGAGCCATTGCGTGTTGAGTGGCAGAACTCAACGCCGCGCTTTGCTTTGACACCAGAGCGATGAAATTGAAATATAAATTTAAGTAAATATTTCATCTCCCCGAGTGGGGATCGAACCCACAACCAGTCGGTTTTACAGTCACACTATGTGTCTCTGCGCCACGACTGGCCTCAAACATATAATACATTCTCCAAAAATGTATGCAGTGGAACTACGATCACTTCGAAAATTTTGCGAAGTCAGCACAGTTGATCGAATAAATTCATCATGAGTGCCACAAAATTGCATATCACTGAATTGAAAGAGTAAGAAGAAGAAGAGTGGTGACAATGGTAGCGGATAAGGGTGTAACTGTAAGGTGACGGTTGTGGGTTCCAATTCCACTCGGGGGAATTAGTTAATATTTCTTCGCTCTAGTAGGTTCCAAAGCGAAAGCGCGGCGTTGAGTTTCGTCACTTAACACGCACTGTCTTGAAAATTCGGCGAAGAATTGTGGAACGGAGTGTCTTAACACCAGGTTCCCTCTGTAATGTGCGGGATACAGCGTTAAGCTAAAAAATAAAGAAGAACATGCTTAGGTGGTTTTAGCACTTTCGAATTCAATTTCAAAAATATCACGGTCTCCAGCGATTGTATAAAAAATGATAATAATAGAAGAAGAGGCTATCCAGAGGACGTCCATGGCACACTCTCTGACTTATAATTCTTAACAAAAAAAATAAGCTTCTTGTTTTTTACCACATAAGAAGATGGAGGAGGATACATAGTATTACGACACTTAGTACCCACTTTTCACTCAATTTGGCGAAAAAATCCACTAAAATTGAATGAAGAGCAAGTAATTAATTATCCTAAGTAGAAATCAAACCCACAACCGTCGCGATTTCAATAAGATAATGTGTTAAGATAGACGTTGTGTGTTCAGTAGCGATACTCAACGTTACAATTTGTCTCTTTCTCTTTTTTTTTGTTTTTTCTTTTCTTACCAAAGCGGAAAATTTAAAATAATTTATTATAGCAACTAGAAATCGATTACCACAACGCGTATTGACGCGTAGTATATTGATACTTAATATATTGATGCTTAGGAGCAATGTACGTGTCGTTGAGCCACAACGAAAAGTGAAGTGTAGCAAATATTCACAGCTTTGATACATTTGTTTCGGTTAGTTTTACTTTTAAAATTATTTACTTAATAATAACAAAAAAATATTTTTCGCCTTCGAGGCATTGAGTGCTGAGTGGCAACAGACAAGACAAGACAAGACACAACCAGTTGCTTTTATATTCCGTATTAAGTGATGGTCTTACCAGAACAGAATGACGAAGGACGAACCAACAACCGTCGCTGCCACACGATAACCTCAATTACTCTTTTCTCAACTTGAAATAAAAATACTGAAGCAAGTTCAACCCCATTCCCCAAAACTTCTTCTGAAAAATAATATTTAGTCAAATCAGCTTCACGCTGTATCCCGCACACAGCAAGGTAAGCAGAGGGCACCTAGTGTTAAGACATTCCGTTCCCCACTTTCTGCTTAATTCTGAAGGCATCGCGTGTTGAGTGGTAGAACTCACCGCCGCGCTTTGCCTCGACACCAGAGCGAAGAAATGGAAATATAAATTTAAGTAAATATTTCATCTCCTTGAGTGGGGATCGAACCCACAACCAGTCGATTTACAGTCACACTTCGTGACGCGGCGCCACGACTGGCCTCAATATATATATATATAACAGAACGAAATGGCGTTGTGTTACGCCACTTAACACACAATGTCTCGAAAATCAAAAACGCAGTGTCTTAACACTAGGTTGCATTATAAATCTTAAAAATAATAGAAAAAATTATTTCAAAACTTTTATTTAAATATCAAGATAATATATATCAGAAAACATAAGGGTTTTTACACTATCTAAAACTTTATTCGAGGACTATTTGGACAAAATGTAAATGCAATTCAGACTAACAGAGGTAGTGGTGTATAAATTAGCGGGGGAGCTAACTGCTGGTTGTCGCAACTTGAACAGCTTTGCCTCGATGTGACTTTAATTTGTATTACATACGGATATATGTAGAAATAAAAAATATTATTTATTTATAAGAACTTTTTAAAAAGAATATTTCTAGATGTTTCTTTTGTCATGGAATGTGATATTATACAAATCAATCCCTTTCATTTGATACCTATATCAGGTGGGTACATTTAAAATTTTGTTTAACGGATTAACAAACAATATTAATTCTGAAGCCAGTCGTGGCGCAAGGACACAAGTGTGTGTGACTGTAAACGCAACTGGTTGTTAGTTCGATCCCCACTCGTGGAAATGAAATATTTATTTAAACTTATATTTTAATTTCTTTGTTCTGGAGTCGAGACAAAGCGCGGCGTTAAATTCCGACACTCAACACGCAATGCCACTAGAATTCGGCGGAAAATGGGCAACTGAGTTTTTTAGCACTAGGATCCCTCTGGCTACCCTGCTATGTGCGGGATACAGCGTGAAGCTGATTATTATTTATTGATCATATATAATTTTATTATCTAATTGAGCTTGTCAGATTACAGACAGATACACTATCAAACTCACATGGTAAGTTAAATAAAAGGTTGTTGTAATATGTTTTTATTAGGTAGTAAGTGAGATACTAAATATCTTAACAATAGGTTCCCTCTGCCTACACTATAAAAACAAAAGCTCCTTTTCAAATCGAGGATGATTACAATATAGATATTTTAATGATGGTTCTCGACGGTCCTAAGTTCATCAGTTTGGGGAATATTTATAATTATTGTAAACATATAATATTTTGTGAGTCAAGTTAAGATATCTAATTATATTAAACATTTTTTATGTTACATACATATGTAAATATTTTTCTAGGTACATCTTATATATAAATAATTTTGCAGTTATTGGCCACTAGATGGCATTAAAATTTAACAACTTTTATATAGCTTCTTAATTTTTCCCACACAATATAGTTGGCACTAGAGAAACTGATATCAAGGGAACCCCTTCCTCCAATAATAAAGTGGTAGCACTCTCCCTTTGACTAGTGAAAACGGTAAAGCAATAAGGTGGAAAAATATTTAGACATTTAGCATTCGTATATAGACAATTAGGTTTCATATTTAGACATTTAGCATTGATATTTAGACATACAGCATTTATATGAATCAGCTTCACGCACACACACAACAGGGTAGGCAGAGGGAACCTAGTATTAAGACACACAGTTCCCCACTTTCCACCGAGTTCTGGAGGCATTGCGTGTTGAGTGGCGGAACTCAACGCCTCACTTTGTCTCGATACCAGAGCGAAGAAATGAAAATATAAATGTAAGTTAATATTTTATCTCCTCGAGTGGACATCGAACCCACAACCAGCCGATTTTACACAGTCACATTCTGTGCCCCTGCGCCATGACTGGCCCCTATTTAGACATTTAGCATTGATATGTAGACATTTAGCATAAATTTTTATGCATTTCTATTATTCCGAAATGCAGTGTGTACTGCAGCTATTTGCGGTAGTATTTCAAGATGCAATAGACTAAGGTAGTTCGACTTCCTGAGTTAAACGTTTCCACAAAGATTATAGCTTTAGTGGAAAGATTATTGTAAGTTTAATCTAATTTTGATTTTATGTAAATTATATTGTTAAATATCATTGAGGTATCTAATTATGATAATCGATTGTAATAGTTAGGGGTTCTAATTTCAATTGAAGGATTTTATATTTATGGAATAAATACTTCCTTGCTCTTGTGATTTTTTAGTATTAACTTCATTGCACAGTTTCCCTTTCCGAGATATTGTGTGTTAATTGATGGAGTTAAAAGTTGCACTTTGTCTCGTTAACAGAGCGAGAAAAATTAAAATAGTGATTGGGTTTCGGCTCCAGAGTGAAAATCAAACCCACGACTGTCACGTTTATATTTACACGCTATTTTAGGATACACATATACGAGTGAACACAGAACTCGGCACTCATATATATCTCTCATTCTTTTGTCGATGAAATCAAAAACGACACATTACTTAACTTGGCTCTTATTTTATATTTTTGATAGAATTTAGATATATAGCTCTGAATAGACACAGTACAACGAAAAGAATACCATTAAATAATATTTAACTACACATATTTATTTAAATTAAAAGTAGAGAAAGAAAAAAAATCAGCTTCACGCTATATCCCGCACACAGCAGGGTAGGCAGAAGGAACGTTGTGTTAAGACACACCGTTCTCCACTTTCCGTCGAGTTCTGGAGGCATTGCGTGTTGAGTGGCGGAACTCAACACCGCGCTTAGCAAGTAGAGAAAGGAATGTTATCTTACTAATTTAAATGTCAATTCTGTAAAAAAATTGTCTTAACACAAAGTTCCCTCTGCCTATCCTATATACGGGATACAACGTGAAGCTGTGATATAACTATCCCTCTACCTTATAATGTATATAAAAAAAATTAAGAACATCAACTCCATAACATGATTGGCATACCTACCGATCGTGTACATTGACGTTCGTGTTATAAATCGCGTGAGGACGCCACATCGTAAAGCCCTCATGCAAAACCAATACACTAGGGACTGAGATGTATCGGTAGACATTATTTTTTCCATACACTAATACTTTTTTTACTATATTATTATAAGTTGAGGCCAGTCGTGGCGCAGCGGCACGAGGTGTGACTGCAAAACCGACTGGTTGTGGGTTCGATCCCCACTCGAGGAGATGAAATATTTACTTAAATTTATATTTCTATTTCTTCGCTCTGGTGTCGAGGTTAAGCGCGGCGTTGAGTTCTGCCACTCAACACGCAATGCCTCCAGAATTCGGCAGAAAGTGGGGAACGGAGTGTCTTAACACTAGGTTCCCTCTGCCTACCCTGCTGTGTGCGGGATACAGCGTGAAGCTGATTTATTTATTATTATAAGTAAATATTTTCACATACATATGTACTATTAAGTACGTAAATTATTAGTAAGTAAATTATCTTTTTATTTGTTTTTCAGCTTCACGCTGTATCCCGCGCACAGCAGCAGAGGGAACCTAGTGTTAAGACACTCCGTTCCCCACTTTCTGCCGAAATTCCACTTTCTGCCGAATTCTGGAGGCATTGCGTGTTGAGTGGCAAAACTCAACGCCGTGCTTAACCTCGACAGCAAAGCGAAAAAATAGAAATATAAATTTAAGTAAATATTTCATCTCCTCGAGTGAGGATCGAAACCCACAACCAGTCGGTTCTACAGTCACACCTCGTGCCTCTGCGCCACGACTGGCCTCTTAAATAAATTAATCAATGTAAGTAACTATAAAGATGTATTAGGATGACTATCTAAAACTGTTATAATACTTTATAATTATTATAATTACTTAAAAATTTTAATTGAAACCTTCATGGCCCAGACGCGTCAACGTTTGTTGTTGCTAGACCAACCACGATTAAAACATAAGGCCTACGTACGCTAGGTTCTTTCAGCCTGTAGGCCATCATGGCATCTTTGATAGCAAAGGAATATACTCGTAATAGTAATATAAACAAAATAATAAACTGACTGCCAATACCTGTAAAATAGTCATTAGATTCAAAAAAATTGTAAACAAACACTCAATGATATCTAAGATTAACAAACGTACTTGGCAGTTTAAATAGATATTCAATTTCAAAAATATCAATCGACGAATACATATACATAGATACAAACAAATGATCTCTTTTGTTGGAGTCGTTTACAAAAATAAAATAAAAAATGTAAAATACATCCGTTTATGATGATACTTAAAAATAGTAGATAAATATAATGTTTTTTGTAACTGAAAATATAAATTAAAAATCAAAAATCAAAATCAGCTTCACGCTATATCCCCCACACAACAGGGTAGGCAGAGGGAACCTAGTGTTAACACACTCCGTTTCCCACTTTCCGCCGAGTTCCGGAGGCATTGCGTGTTGAGTGGCCGAACTCAACGCCGCGCTTTGCCTCGACACCAGAGCGAAGTAATTAAAATATAAATGAAAATAAATATTCCATTTCCCCGAGTAAGGATCGAACCCACAACCATTCGATTTTACAGTCACACTTTGTGCCTCTGCGCCACGACTGGCCTCAATATATAGTGTCGATAAATATATATTTTTCATAAATATTATATGAAAAATATACACTTATCGATACTATATACATCACTATCAGTAAACTCTTTACGTTCGTATTTGCGAAATGGCTACGTTACGACCCTATATATCATACAACGCATATATTTGTGAAACAATGTGATAAATACAGGTTATGTACCTACCATTACCAAATGAGGGTATCGTAATAAAAATTAATTATCCAAAGTACCAATTAGTGGTGGTATATCTCATATCTGATGTATTTACGCTATCGAGGCGCAATGGAACAGTCTCCAAGCTTACATAATGGTTGTGTATTCAATCCTGACTCAAGAAATAGAATATATAGGTAGATTTATGTGTAAAGTTTTCATTTACCACGTCGGTAAGACAAGGAGCGAAATTTGATTTCGCCATTCAACAATGTAGATGCTGTATTCCGCAAATAGCAAGGTAAGCAGAGGGAACCTGGGAACCTAATGTAAAATATTTTTAACATTTTTAAAGTGTTAATACACACTTAGGACCCGCGCCTCCTGGAAATCGACCGGGCGCTCTGACCACAGAGCTAACAACGTAAATAAGTTGTAACAAGCGTATAAATATATAATAAATGAGGCCGGTCATGGCGCAGCGGCACGAGGTGTGAATGCAAAACCGACTGGTTGTGGGTTCGATCCCTACTCGAAGAGATGAAATATTTACTTAAATTTATATTTCCATTTCTTCGCTCTGGTATCGAGGTTAAGCGCGGCGTTGAGTTCTGCCACTCAACACGCAATGCCTCCAGAATTCGGCAGAAAGTGGGGAACGGAGTGTCTTAACACTAGGTTCCCTCTGCCTACCCTGCTGTGTGCGGGATACAGCGTGAAGCTAATTTAA
>JAAIXJ010000647.1:74911-88363 GCA_013403705.1 Heliconius hermathena
TGTAGGGAACTATTATTTATATTTACAGTTTATTTAATATGTGTTATTTATATATTTCAATCTAGCAATTTATTTATTTATCATGTATATACATACGACTACATACATATATTTAATATAATTTATGTATTTTATAACAAGTATTCGTATTTAGTATATTTATACAAAAGCGCTCGCTGCCGTCGACTGAACCGGTGAGGAGTAATATTTACTCCTACCCGCTTGTCGACGGCATATTATAATTCTAACAGTCGATGCTTGCCACTCGATGCGCTTTCCATACGTTCCTTTGTTTTCTTTATTATTTTATTCCAAATTTGTATCTTTCGTGTTCTGTTATATATATATATATATATATATATAACAGAACACGAAAGATACAAATTTGGAATAAAATAATAAAGAAAACAAAGGAACGTATGGAATCGAGGGCAGCGAGCGCTTTCATATAAATATACTAAATACGAATAATTGTTATAAAATATATAAATTATATTAAATATATGTATGTACTCGTATGTATATAAATGATAAATAAATAAATTACGATATTGAAATATATAAATAACACATATTAAATAAACTGTAAATATAAATAATAGTTCCCTACATCTTGTGATTCGATTCCTTTTCGAGGGAATGAAATTCCCATGAAAATTTAATATTTTTATTTCTTCGCTTTGGTATAGGGAAACCACGACGTAGAGTTCCGCCACTCAAAACGCAATGTCTGCAGAATTCAGAGAAAAGTCGGAAACAGAAGAGTCTTAATGGGAACGGCGAATTTTGGTACAATGGCCGCGAATGGGGTAAAAAAAATCTTAAAAGTAAAAATTGGTAATGATTAGTCGAAAATATATCGATCAGTGAAGATAGTTACGACTGCTTAGGATATGAATTGACCACTATTCTCTTAGAGTGCTATTATAAAATTTGCGACAGGTAAAAAAAGGTGAAATATATGTATTGTAGTACTTATTTTTATTGTAGAAACCCTTATAGATTATAAAAAAATTAAAAAAATTAAATTTGCTTCACGCTGTATCCCGCACACAGCAGGGTAGGCAGAGGGAACCTAGTGTGAACACTCCGTTCCCCACTTTCTGCCGTATTCTGGAGGCATTGCGTGTTGAGTGGCAGAACTCGACGCCGCGCTTAACCTCGACACCAGAGCGAAGAAATGGAAATATAAATTTAAGTAAATATTTCATCTCCTCGAGTGTCGGTTTTGCAGTCACACCTCGTGCCGCTGCGCCACGACCGGTCTCAAATTATAGATTATTTTTAACATTTTTAAAGTATTATTCTACACATAGGAAAGAAAAAGACAAAGAAGTATCTTATAGATTAAAAAAAGATAGTAACTTTGAACCTGCACCTTTAAGAGGATCAGCGACTTGAAACTCACTTTTTCATGTAATCAGAATTGTATACTTCCCTACAATTTCCTGAAAATTGTCATAAAAATTTTCATGTTTTATATTTCTTTTGACCTAGTAACTTTAAGGTCTTATAAGGATTTTTTTTAGTTTATCTTTGTCTCTTAATGGATTGAGAGCAATTGGATGAATTTTGTATTTCCCAAACTTCTTTTCTTTTACCAATTTGTAAGTGTTTGTCTTTTAAACGATTACCTATTGGAGCTTAATATTTGCTTGTTTTATTTTTAGAAAAAAAAACTTAAAAAGATTACACAGAATACTACAAAATTTCTATTGTTTAGTCTTAATAGTTTCGAAATAAACTGATACTGATTTGATTTTTACCATTCAACTATAGAGCTCTGTGAAAGATTTGTCAATAAAACAACTGTTTATATATAAAAATGTTTATATATAAATAGAATATGTTTTATTTAAATTTCACTCAGAAAGAATAGGATTTATAGGATATGTAATACTGTTTATCCTTAAAATATTTTACATTCTGGTCTTGTAGAGAAAAGGTCATCCCCAAAGTTGGAAACGTTTCGTATATCCTTTGACAAATGACGCAAAATTATTTCAAAATAGGATTAGGTATTTTGTGTTTATCTTATTATGTCACATTGATTTAAAATGGACTTAATACAAAAAAAAGGATGTTATTATATTTGCAATAGACATTTAATGGTAAAGGTAATATTCTGAAAAGTTAAAATTTGCAAATTGTTAAAGCCTAAATTCGAAAGCTACTTATTTCGAAAGAAAAAAAAATTTATTCGAAATAAGAAGTTACATGCTTCATTTTTTGAACGACAAACAATTTACCACCAGTTCACTAATGTTAATGCCTCAGATCTGAAAAAAACCGGCGCAAGAAACTCAGCGGGACTTTTTTATTCTCAATTTTATAAAAATAAATAGATAAATCAGCTTCACGCAGTATCCCGCACTCAGGCAGAGGGAACATAGTGTTAAGACACTCCGTTTCCCACTTTCTACCGAATTCTGGAGGCATTGCGTGTTGAGTGGCAGAACTCAATGCCGCGCTTAACCTCGACACCAGAGCGAAGAAATGGAAATATAAATTTAAGTAAATATTTCATCTCCTCGAGTGGGGATCGAATCCACAACCAGTCGGTTTTACAGTCACACCTCGTGCCGCTGCGCCACGAATCATTTTTATACAAATACATACTTAATTATTTGTGATAGTGATACCTTTGAAACAGACTGTAGCGAGCATTGCATTCCCAAGTCGTGTTATCATTTATAAAATCATTAATTTGGTAATAACCAATAACACTTAAACGTCTTATCACCATTTTTTTTTAATCGTGATATAAAAAATTCTCTTACGTTTTCCGGGATCCTATTGTAAAAGCGTATATATTGTCCCATAAAAGAATTACGGATGCGATGCAATTGGGTTGCGGATGCACGAAGTTTAAGCCTATTTCTGGTGTTAATATTATGAATATCACCAATTTTGGTAAAATCATTAATATTTTTCTTAATATATTATACATAACAATTTCAAAAATATATTAAGATGCATCAATCAATATATTAATTCCTTTAAACGTTTGCCTAAAGGAGTCTTTGGGGTTTAAGTTATAAATTGAACGAATAGCTCGCTTCTGCAGGACAAATATTTTTTGAATACCGGCTGCATTACCCCGCAGTAAAATCCCATATGAGATGATACTGATGATACTATTTGCCAATCCATCGATATGAGATCCCCATTGTCATTTTGAGCCTATGGTGATACCGAGAAATACCGTAGAATCCACGGGTTCACCATTCAAGAGTACATCGGCTTTAACTATTTTCGTGTTAGGTCTTCTATAAATCTTACATTTAGTTTTTTTGCTATTAAATAGTAACTTATTAACACTGAACCAATATTCTACTTTCGAGAGAACATTGTTTACAACGTCATATACGATTTGTCGTCTTTTTATTTTAAAAATCAATGAAGTGTCATCACCAAACAATACTACCTCTTGTTTTTTTTTCAACTAAATACAGTAAATCACTTATATATATTAAAAAGGAAAAGGACCAGAATAGATCCTTGTGGGACCCCATGCTGAATACTGAACCAGAAGTTTTCTTGCCATTCATAACAACCCTCTGAACTCTGTCAGCTAAATAAAAGGTCAGACGATTGAGTGCACGTCCTCTTATACCGTAGTGGTGTAGCTTTATGACCAATGTTGAGCGATGTACATAATCAAAGACTTTGAACAAAACATACCAAGAGCATCCTGCGATGTCTCCCAAGCCTCATACATATTCTTTGTAAGACCTATACCAACATCTGTAGTTGAATGGCCTTTAGTAAAACCATACTGTTTATCGTGCATAAGATTATGTGAACTAACTAGCTGTATCCCGCACACAGCAGGGTAGGCAGAGGTAGCTTAGTGTTAAGACACTCCGTTTACCACCTTCCGCTGAATTTTGAAGACATTGCATGTTGAGTGGTGGAACTCTACGTCACACTTTACTTCGACCCCAGAGCGAAGAAATAGATATGTACATTTAAATAAATATTTCATTTATTTAAATGTACATATCAAGTGATAAGTGCCCCTGCGCCACGACTGGCCTCACAGACTGGACTTAGATCAAAGATGCAATATATTATGTCATTTTACTTTTCAAAAACAAACAAACAACATATACGGTCGCTTTATTTATACTAAGTTGTTTAACAATATTACCAAAATAATTAGGCACGCAATGCCTTCAGAATTAAGCGGAAAATGGGGAACAAAATAGCCTTAATAGGAAAAGAGTGTCTTAATACTAGGTTCCCAGGTTCCCTCTGCCTACCCTGCTATGTGTGGAATATAGCGTGAAGCTAAAAAATTATCTAATATTTAACTAATCTTTCCTACAGTATCATCTAAACGACCATATTATTATTATATACATAATATATGACTGTAGTCTACCATAAGGGCTCTTTAAACTGAAGCAAGGCTTAATACCTCTTAGACAGACGCTGTGAGAAGGGATTTTCTTCTTCTGTAAAGTACAGCTTTGAAGTTTTACAAAGAAAAAATATTGTTTACAGTGTATTCTTATTTTATTTATGTGATTTACGCGGTGGCTTTGTGAAATAAGTCTCTATGATAGAGATAAAGTTTCAAATATTTTAAAATGAAGATGCTTGAAAAATTATAGATTTTTTTTACAAGTGAATAAGTCTCTATAATAAGATAAAATTTAAAATTTCATGAAAATCGAGCTAATCTCGTATCAGTGTAATTCACACCTACAATACACAATAACAATTTAAATATCAAATATAAAAAGTACAAGGAAAAATTCCTTATTTAGAAAATGTATAAAAGTTTGAACGTAGCGGGACTCGAACCCGCGCCTCCTTGAGCTCCGCTCCTGGGTTCGAGTCCCGCCACGTTCAAATTTTTATACGTTTTCTAAATAATTTTTTCTTTCCTAAGTGTGGAATAACACTTTAAAAAATGTTAAAAAAAATATTATCTTTAAACTCTAATCTTAGATATTCTTATTAAAAACACTAGGTTTCATCTACCTTTCCTGCTATACACCGCCAATTTGCGTTCTTATCAAATTTATATTTACTAATCTATATTTAACAAAGTGGGAAACGGAGTGCCTTAACACTAGGTTCCCTCTGCCTTCCCTGCAGTGTCCGGGAAACAGCGTGAAGCTGGTTTATTTATTTTATTTAAAGGACATAAAAGGTCATTTCAGGATTATAGCAATATATAAATAAGTGACGAATGCAGTTAGCGTCGGGACTGCAGTGGGGTAGCAACCCTCGGGTATCCTATTTAGTCACCGCGCGGTTACCGTCGCGTACGGACGTCTTTTAGGCCGTTTTAGGAGCTCTATTGGTAAGTTATTTTCAAATATATGACTAATAATATTTTCAAGCTATAGATACATAGGTCTTTGTGAACGAAAAGAGTTATTTTCAAGATTTTTAGTAAATTTTTCTTACATTTCTACGTTTCAAGCTTCGCTTTAACAACTTGCGGTTGACCACCGTGTAATCCGTACAATTAGGATTTATAATTAAAATTTCTCGCCACTTTTGCGGATATTATTTGAAAAATTGATATAAATTTCTGTTTTTGATCAAATTTATAATAAATCTTTTTGATCTTTAAAATCCAGTTAAAAGTTTCCCAGTTTTTTGAGCTTTGTTTTGCTTCGTCTATCTATACATTATTCATTTGAATGTCGCTAGGACTTTTTATGAGCGAAGTTAACCGTTTAATCGGTAGTCTGAGGGAGTGCCTTATTAAAAAAGTTTAAAATCTGATATATATTAAAGATTGACTTGTTACGCCCTAAAACTTTTATTATTCTTATTTGAATTAACTCATTTCACTTTTGAACTTAAATACTGATCAGTATTTTCAGAACTAATTTAACTTTAATAGAAATTGAGTGTTGAAACAAAGCGGTTCTTTATAAATTTGGTATGTAATTTTGCTAAACCTACACCCAAATATTTTCGGAAAAAATCTAAATAAATAACTTATTTTAAAATATTTTTTGTGATAATAATTAAATTTAATTAAATTAAAATTTGCACCGTATTATGTTGGTTAAAATATGTTTTATATAATATTATATTCATTAATTTATTATGAATTTTTCGTAGTAAGAACTGAAAAATATTTCTACGATTATTTTTATTTGCCTTTTCTATGTATTTTCTATAAAGCGTACTGTAAACGTGCGGGGCATGAACTGTGTGTCCTGTAAAAGTGCTGGACAAGGACAAGGACCATGTTGTCTAATGGAATGCTCTACTAATACTTTGTTTTTACTAACCTCGTCCTAACCTACGATATTTGGATACCGTAGTCAAATTTAACTTGAGTTCCTATTTATATTTAGAATATACTTTTTTTTCCACTCTCATTTCATTCAAATATGAATATCTTGCTATCAAGGAGAGAAAGGAGAAAAAAAATTGTAAAAAAATATTTTTCGTATTTTAAAATTGTAATTGTCCAAGGATTTCAATACACGTCCTTCGAAAACCACAATGTTACTACAAATATTATATATGACGCCGTCATAGCGCAACGGAACAGCGTCTGACTACAACCGTGACGATTGTGGATTCCAATTATAAGGAATTAATCATTTTCATTTCCTCGCCCTAGTATTTACGAAAAACGCAATATTTCTAAAATTGCAAAGAAAATGAGAAACGGACTGTCTTAAAATTAGGTCCCCTCTCTCTATATTGCTATAATATATAGGAATACAGCAGGAAGCTAATGGAATTACGACACATACTCACCGAAAGTTATTTCTAAAGAAAATCTGAAGCACAAGTTTTGACGAATCGCAACTTTCAGACTAGACTTCGTGAAACAGTTTCTTTGAAGTCGTATTCAAATTAAATTACTTTATTAAAACATTCAACATTAATTCACTGATTTAGAATGAAAACTAAGG
Source organism: Heliconius hermathena (assembly GCA_013403705.1). Lineage (NCBI taxonomy): Eukaryota > Metazoa > Arthropoda > Insecta > Lepidoptera > Nymphalidae > Heliconius > Heliconius hermathena. The sequence continues at coordinate 81,814 of JAAIXJ010000647.1, forward strand.
AATTCTTGTTTTGTACACGAAATAATAATTATATATTCCTTTGTAAGGATTTGTGGCTTTTGTATGTTAGGCTTTCACTGTGTAGTAAGTGAAGAGAAACAGTTCTTTGATAAACCGTACTTCTCTTACTTATTTCTTGAATTTGAGGCACTGCTTGTTGAGTGGTGGAGCTCAACGTTGCACTAATTATAAACTATATTTCATTTTAATCACGTGGACATTCTTAATTATCTTCATAATATCTTTTTAGCTTCAGCTGCTCTATCCCGCACTCAACAGGGGAGGCAACCTTTTAACCTAGTGTTATGATACTAGGTATCCGGCTTTCTGGTGAATCCTGGAGGTGCGAGGAGAGCGAGGAAACTAAAACACTAAATATTTCATTTCCTCGTAGGGGAATCGAACCTACAACTTGTCGTGTTTACAGTCGTATGGTTTGCCCCTGCACCGCGACTAACGTACCAAATATTTATAATAAAAATATACATTTTTAAAACAAACTCTTTTATAAAATGTAATTACATAGAAATATTAACACACACACGTAACGTGGGTATTACAGGAGAAGAATAAAAGAAAGATGAATGCCGTGGAGATGCGATCTCTTCATAGGATATGCAGAGTCAGTTTAGCTAATCGAATCCGCAATGAATGAATGAGGTACACAGAATGGCAGATACTAGCGAGGATACCACGGTTAGAATGGAGAAGAACGTGCTCAGCTGGTTTGGGCACGTCGAACGAATGAGTGATGAAAGAATGGCAAAAAAGACTTATGATGGAAAAGTGAGCGGTAAGAGAAGTAGGGGGAGACCTCGGTTGACCTTCGAAACAGTATCAAAGATACTGGAGGGAGGTCATGTAAAAAGCATGAGGACTCCCCGGGGGCATATATGAAGAGGTTGATGACAGTGGACGAGGCGAAAGAGGTATGTAGAGACCGTAGCGTTTGGCGCTCTGTCCTCTCTGGCTACTCCGCTAGGGGTAGGAGTAGATAACAATCAATTAATGAATTATTTTTTATTTAAAAAACAAACTTCAATCGGGATTTGAATCCCAAATCTCTACAACTAAAACACAAACAAACATTCTTAGTGCACGATAACGGCATCTAAATCGACACTTTACAGTGTAAATTGTGGAAGACAATTCAACACATCCTCTCCGCGTCATTATCTTATTGTACCCATTTGTAAGATGTTTCAAATATTGCATGTGATATGGTTATATTTTTATGGCAATAGCTGATAGTTTGTATTAAAATATATATTTTATCAGCTTCACACTGTATCCCGCACACAGCAGGGTAGACAGAGGGAACCTAGTGTTAAGACACTCCGTTCCCCACTTTCCGCCGAGTTCTGGAAGCATTGCGTGTTAAGTGGCGGAACTCAATGCCGCGCTTTGCCTTAACACCAAAGCGAAGAAATAAAAATATATATTAAAATAAATATTTCATTTCTTCAAGTGGGAATCGAACCCACAACCAGTCGCGTTCACAGTCATATCTGATTTAATTTTTAATTTAATTAGATTTTTCAATCTATAATAATCACTTTCGTATTCTAATAACATTATCATTTTAAAGGCTATATCTATACATTGAAATCTATCCTTCCAGCTAATTCAATTAAAAAATTAAGCAATGTATGCAAATGCAAACTAAATAATTTAAATTGATATAAGTTTTTTAAATATTATATAAAAATTAAAGCAGCTTCACGCTATTTATGGCATATCAGAGTAGGCAATGGGTTAAGACACTCCGATCCCCACTTCCCACCCGAAATCGAGACATCGTACATTGTATCACTACCTACCTTACATATGGTCACTGTATTGAGTGGTAGGTATATGTATATATTTTCAATTATGAAGATTACTAGAAGTTACTATGCGTGCTTAAATCAAGGGGAAATACGTTATCGAAGGGATCCCATGAAACAACGACTGTTATTTTGGAACTCACTAATTTGTGATAAAGAGCAAACTACTGCAGTATTTATTGAGGCCAGCCGTAGTGCAGGGGCAAAAAGATTGACTCTAAACGCGACAGGTTATAGGTTCGATTTCCACTCGAGGATAGGAGGAGAAAATATTTAATATTTTCATTTTTCACTTGATGATTTCCGTCCCTCGACACGCAATCCCTCCAAAGTATGCCGAAAAATGGATAACGAAGTGTCTTAACACTAGATTCTCTCTGCCTACCCTGCTTTGTGCTGGATACAGAGACAAGCTGAAAATAAACTAATACTCTAATTAAAATGTAAATTACCAGAATTATTTGTAAATGGCATCCCTGATTCGAAGAGATAATATGCAGTAAAATATTATCCTAATGCACCTATTTAATTTTATCTGTCTTAACAGCCTTGAAATTTACAGAAACCTTTAGAAACCAAAAGAGCTTATAAATATGGTATTCAAACTTAAATAAATAAATATGAAATATTTAATTAAAATATAGAGGCCACGAAGCCAGTCATGGCGCAGGAGCACAAGTGTATGACCGTAAACGCGACAGGTTGTGGATTCGATACTCACTCGAGGAAATAAAATGAAATATTAAATATTTTCATTTTTTCAATATGGTGTCGAGGTAACGCTTCATTAAGTTCCGCCACTCAATACGCAATGCCTCCAAAATTCGGTGAAAATTGGGGAACGGAGTTTCTTAACACTAGGTTCCCTCTAGCCTACCCTGCTGTATGCGGGATACAACGTGAAGCTGAAAAAAAAGTAAAATATATATTGTATGTATGTATTCAAATCATTTTATGGGCCAGGAGGTCATCGTGGTTCGCTAGCTAGACTACAGATGAGATGAGATTTAGACTATATATTGTATACTGGCCGTAAATAACATGCGATCTGTGCTTGATACCCATTCGAGATTTTGAATTATGACGTTCATTTCCGCCACTCTACGTATAATGTCGTGAACTCAGCCAAATGAAAAAAAAGTCTTGAAATTAAGGAATGGTTCACTACAGTGCCGATAATGGTTCGTTCTCGGTCCTATCTCATAGAATTGTATGAGAAATACTCTTATATAATTGGATCGGAACTTTACTATGAATACTCTTACTATTTTTTGTATATTTTTTTAATAGACTGTGATCAGATCGAGGAGGAACCATCTTTTTTTCTAGAACAAAACGTGAAGCTGAAAAATATAAATAAAATACTCAAAATCACTTTTATTACCAAACACGTAACCAAATAAAACGAAAACTACAATAACATTTTATTGTCGTAAATAATTCATAAGAAAATCAAGTTTATAACACCTACAGATTCTGGCAACTCAATTTAACTTTTTCCGCAACCCTTAAAGAAACATTCTTAACCCTTCGTGGGCGTGGAAAATCCCTTAGAATAATGTAAGGAAGATTCTCATAATAGCTTTTATCCATTTCATTGAAATCTTCGTGGTAAAGCGAGACAGAATTTGATTGTTAATACAATAGTCCTGGGTTTGATTCATATTTCATTATTTTTTTTTCCTTTTCGGAGCGTTGAGTTCCGCCAATCAACAACCAATGTGAAAGACGAAAGCATTAGCGTAAGGATTTTGAAATATAATATTTCAAAATATAATAAAATTACATGTAAAAGGATTCGAGATTTGTCGACCAGGAGCACAAGTGTGCATCTGTAACGTGACGGGAGAATGAAATATTTAAACATTTTTATTTTTTCATTCTGGCAAGGTAAAGATCAGCGTTGAATTCCACTCAACTCGCAATGCCTCAAGAATTCGGCGGAAAGTGAGGAACTGAGAGTATATGTGCGACAATAGTACGTTCCCACGTTCCCTACCATGTTACGTACAAGATACAACATGAAACTAAAAAATATATATATTTATCCTTAAGAGGCCAGTCGGGGCGCAGCGGCACGAAGTGTAACTGTAAAACCGACTGGTTGTGGGTTCGATCCCCACTCGAGGAGATGAAATATTTACTTAAATTTATATTTTTGAAAAAGATGAAGAAAGGACGGAATGCAAGATCAGTGTAAATAGTAAGATATTAGAACAAGTGAATGAAGTGGTATACATGGGAAGTATGTTCAGTAGAGATGGAAGATACGAGATGGATGTGGAAAGGCGTATTGCTGCCGGTAACAAGGTTAACGGAGCCTTAGCTGCATTGATGAGACGGCGAAACGTCAGCACAGCTGCGCGTTTGGCCGTACACAATGCAGTTTTGGTACCGACTCTGTTATACGGCAGCGAAACGTGGGTATTACAGAAGAAGAATGAAAGAAAGATGAATGCTGTGGAGATGCGATCTCTTCGTAGGATATGCGGAGTCAGCTTAGCTGATCGAATCCGCAATGAAGAGGTACACAGAATGGCAGGTACTAGCGAGGATGTCACAGTGAGAATGAAGAAGAACGTGCTCAGCTGGTTTGGGCACGTCGAACGAATGAGTGATGAAAGAATGGCAAAAAAGATTTATGATGGAAAAGTGAGCGGTAAGAGAGGTAGGGGGAGACCTCGGTTGACCTTCGAAAACACAGTATCAAAGATACTGGAGGAAGGTCACGTAAAAAGCATGAGGACCCCCCGAAGGGCATGTATGAAGAGGTTGATGACAGTGGACGAGGCGAAAGAGGTATGTAGAGACCGTAGCGTTTGGCGCTCCGTTCTCTCTGACTACCCCGCAAGGGATAAAGCGTGAAGCTAAGTTAAGTTAAGTTATATTTCCATTTCTTCGCTCTGGTGTCGAGTTTAAGCGCGACGTTGAGTTCTGCCACTCAACACGCAATGCCTCCAGAATTCGGCAGAAAGTGGGGAACGGAGTGTCTTAACACTAGGTTCCATCTTCCTAACCTGCTGTGTGCGGGATACAGCGTGAAGCTGATTTTTATCCTTTATATTATAAGGGTTAAGCACTACTCCCTAAAGTTGATAGGAGTGCAAGTGACATCTTTCCAGAATTAGAAGCAAGTAATCCTAAAAACGTTGCCAGTCTGATATTAAACTGAATAATTAATATATACAAAGCTATGCAATCCTAAAATTATTACCCAAATATATATCAGCTTCAAGCTGTATCCCGCACACAGCAGGGTAGGCAGAGAGAACCTAGTGTAAGACACTCCGTTTCCCACTTTCTGCCGAATTCTGGAAGCATTGCGTGTTAAGTGGCAGAACTCCACGCCGCGCTTTGCCTCGGACACCAGACACCAGAGCAAAGTAATGGAAATATAAATTTAAGTAAATATTTCATCTCCTCGAGTGGAGATCGAACCCACAACCAGTTGGTCTTACAGTCACACTTTGTGGCGCTGCGCGCCACGACTGACCTCTTACACATATCTTTGAATTTATTATTTTTTTAAATTCTTTTTCAGTAACTGTTTACAAAAAAACCCTCATGGTGCAGAGACACAAACGTGTGACTGTAACGCGACGATTGTAGATTCGATCCCCACTGGATGGAATGCATTATTATTGATTAATATTTTCATTCCTTCACTCTGGTACCAAAGCAAAGCCCAGCGTTGAGTTCTGCCACTCAACACGCAATGCTTCTACGTTGGGCAGAAAGTGGGGAACGGACTTAACTTGACTTGTCTTAACACTAGATTCTCTCTGCCTGAGCTGATTTAATTTTTGCTTCAATTTAACAAACATAAAGATGTTGTCAAAACATTATGATCAAAAAATAACTACCATATTATGGTGCCTAGATATAAAACAATGATGGTATTATATATTAGGTAGGACCTAAAATTTAGTTTCCTTCTATTAATTCGTTCCTATTGATCCCAGAGCCTTATTACGAAAATTTCACAGCTATCACATACAGCTATCCTTTGTATTGTTGATTTGCCAAAATGACAATGGCTTAAACTATTCAGTATTTTGAATTATTGAAATTGCTACATACGTATTTACATATATATATATATATATATATATATATATATATATANCATATATATATATATATATATATATATATATATATATATAGGGGAGAGGGGTGCACATTCGAACGATTTTTAAACTTTGTGTCATATCTAAAAATTCTACAGTTTTTAACTTTTTTTCTATTTCACAATGCTTAGTGCTAACTATTGTGCCACATTATAAGTTAATGGTGCAATATCAATTTTAGTAGCAGTAGTCAAATTTTCAAAGCCCCCCTTCCGGGGTAGCTTTGAACATATATGGGGCAGTTATGAACTATCATTGAATTCAATGAAATTAAAAGGCTTAGCAAACTTTTAAGTAATTTTATTAATAAACTTAACATTAGAAACGATGAGATCAAATATCAGTACCATGTTAATTAAAAGAGTAATATACCTAGTTTAATATTGCGATTGTACTAGTACTAGTGTTAAATATAATAACATAAGTCTTAATATTAATAGACTTTAAAAAACGAATAAACAAAAAGTAGCTTTGGCTTCGTAAAAGTAATTAACTTTATGGAATCAATCATAGAATAAATCTAATATTATGAAAATGAAACAAAATATTTTTAAATAAACAGCTTACTACCCTAATTTAAACTTAGAAAAATTA
>JAAIXJ010000647.1:95350-140259 GCA_013403705.1 Heliconius hermathena
AATTTAATTTCATACAGTAGTTATCGGTATTTTAAGTAATTTACATTTTTCAGTTTTTATTTTTTTTAAAGAAAACTATAATGAAATTCGGAATAAAACCCAAAAAAAATGTACCTTGGGACTCTAGGCTAATACTATGCAAAAAATCATCAATTTCTGTCTGGTAGTTTTTGCGTGATTGACGAACAAACAATCCGACAGACAGACAGACAGACAGACAAGAAATCTGCTGAGTGGTTTTTTAGGTTCTATAATCGACATATAAACCAACCTGTTTTTGATTTTTTTTATATCTTTCATGTACAGAATTGACTTTTCTATCCTTTTATTATATATAGAGATTATATTATATTATATTCATCTCTCCGCTCTAGAAACAATGCAAAGGTCGGCGTTTACTGCCGCCACACAACGAGCCCGTCGTGTCGCAGTGGCACAAGCATGCGACTGTAAGCGCGACAGGTTGTGGGGTCGATTCCAACTCGGGGCAGTGAAATATTTAATATTTTCATTTCTTCGCTGTGGTAACAAGGCAAAAGCACGTCGTTGACTTTACTCCCTATAACACACAATGTCTTAAGTATTCGGCGGAAATTAAAGAACGGATGAAATTGTCTTAATAGAAACGGAGTTTCTTTATTTATTTTATTGTATTTATTTGTTTTGGTTTGCTAGTGGCTATTACATTTTTAAATGAGTAATTTTACCAACACAAAATAATATCAATAATGTATACCCGTTTGAAAGCAAATTTCTTACTAAACTTCTTACTAACTTCTTGAAAGCTAACTCCTTACATGCGGGATAATTTAAACTTAGTAGCAAATTATTGCTGATTAATTATATGATTAATTACTGAGGACTTAAACGAAGTAAGCGTATCTGCATTTATATCTATAGAGTCGCAGGTTTTATTATACAAATTATAATACATAAACGGGGAATAACTGTATTAGCTCCAAAAACAGTTTTTTTAATTGGTGGTTCTAATAGAGAGATAGGTTTTCTAGAGTGTTGATATGGTATCCTAAAATTTATTTTATGTAATAAATTTGGGCAATCTATTTTGTTTCGCAGCAGTTTATATAGAAACATAATATCCAATAAGTCTCTTCTTTGCCCCAAGGAGATCATATTAAAGTATTTTAATTTGTCATTGTAGGAGAGTATAGATTTATTAATATTGGCTTGGTGTGATAGATACCATAAAAACCTTTTCTGCACAAGCTCAAGCCTTAAGGAATGAGTAGCATAATGCGGCTTAACAGTACAGTTCCCAGGTTCCCTCTGTGTACCCTATAGAATACTATAAATATCCCGCAAACAATTTACAGCGCTTCCCAAACTTAAAACAACGTCTAGACACAAACTTTCTTTATTATTCCACACGACTGGAACACAACTCAATTTATCCCACCATTCTATCAAATAAACACGAGCTTGGCCCTAAAAGAAGCTTAAATTGATTTAAAAGAAAAACATTTTAGTATCATTAACGATTCTAGTCAACCCCCATAGTGTTCGATGGTCAACAATGTACTGGCGTGGGGCCAAATGTGAAAACTTTACCGAAATTTGTGCACTTTAGATGAGATTGTTATATTCATTGTATGAATAATTTTTTGATTTTTCTAATTTTTGGTTGTGGTTAGCAAAAATGTAGATCGTGTTTTTTCCCGACTGTTAAGGAAGGGTTATGTTTTTCGCGCGTATCTTGTATGTATGTATGTAACATTCTTTATTACATCATATCTCCAGAACCGCTGAACGGATATACACAATTGAGGTATCTTTAGATTCGTATTAGCAGCCCAAATGTTCTTAGATAGGTGACGTTAAAAAAAACAATTACAGCAGGCAGCTGTGGGACTCCATTGGACTTAGTGAAAAAAAAATTCGTTTCGAATACCACAATATGGGTATCAAATTCAAGAGCTCAATACGAGGATTTTAAAAAGGTATATCATTATTATCATTACTATAGTGAATCCTAACAAAAAAGTGGAAAATAAAAAAAATATTTGTAAAAACAAAAACCCCTACTGCATAAAACTAAAAAGAAAATAAACGAACCCAATAGTTTATTAGGATTAACAGTCGGGACCTATAAGTAATTCTTCAATCGATAAAATCTTTACCAGGAATCCCGCATAATCTAAAGAGGTCCCGACTGTTAATACTAATAAACTTTGGGCTCGTTTATTTTCTTTTTAGTTGTATGCAGTCGGGGTTTTTGTTTTTACAATTATTTTTATGGAATAATAAGTAGACATAAGAAAGGAAAATAAAATTCTTAATATTAGAAAAAGTGCCTGAGTAATTGAAATGAACAAATAAAAGTAAAAAAAATAACTAAAGAAAATTCTTAAAATTAAAAATCTCAGTGCACGCTGTGTTAGCATTCAGGAAGCACCCTTTCTTAAAAAAAATATTATTTTTTTTAATGGAAAAGACAAGGCAAACGAGCGTTCGGATCACCTGCTGGTAAGTGATCACCGCCGCCCACGACCCCGTGCAACACCAGAGTAGCTACAGGTGCGTTGCCAGCCTTTAAGATGGGCTGGGCGCCGGAGCCCGGCATTACCTGATGCGAAACGCAGTGGCATAAAGCCACTACTTCACGCCGGTTTTAAATGCCGAGGGTGGTAAAGATCCGGTCGAGTCTGCCCATGCGTGTTACCATTGGTGGCGACGTGACTCTACCACACGTACTTTAGTCGCCTTTTACGACACCACCAGTACCAGGATGATCCTATTCTAGGCCAGGATCACACGGGATAAAATGCTTGTTGCTTAGCGACGGTTGTAATTAACATGTCAAACAATAAATTGCATATCGCTTAGAAACGCGTTTTAATACATTAATATTTATCGAGAATATTATAAATATCAGAAAAAAAGTAGCCCATGTTCATCCCAAGACCCTCAAGTAACTCTATATGAAATTTTATCACAATCGGATCAGCGGTTTGGCCGTGATTGCGTCACAGACAGACAGACAGTGATTTTCGATTGAAAATATGCCCCATAAGGGCCTCCTCGAATTATTTACTTATGTTAAATATTCTATTATCATTTCAATTGTTTCTATGTATTTCTAATCCTGAAATATCATCATCTTACTTAAAACAGAACAGAACGTGTATGATGGAAAAGTGTAAAGCTGGAAAATATATTGCTATTCTACTTACTGCATTCTTCATTCTATCGAGAGCAATTCTATACTATCTATATAATAGTATTTAATTAAATAAATTACTACGCCAAAGATTACTGAATTGATTCAAACTGAAATATTTATTTTTCTTAACAAGAAATACTTAATATTATACTACCAAACTTAAAGTTTTACTGAATTTAGAGAGATCTATTTATACAGCTGCTTTCATAGTTTACTTACGAAATATATTTCAGGCCCTTAAACGATAATATTGAATTCCATCAATAATTATCATAAAATGTTGCTGTATAATATTTTTTCTTTACCTTTTTAGCTTCACGCTGTACCCCGCATGTACCAGATTAGACAGAGGGAACGTAGTGTTAAGACCCCGTTTCCCAATATCCGCCCAATTTTCAAGGCATTGCACGTTGATTGGTAAAGTTTATCGACGTGCTTTGTGTGGTTATGGTTAAAATGAAAATAATTCATTACTTCAATTATTTATTACTTTGGCGCAGGGGAACAAGCTTGCAACTGTAAGCGCGAAGGTTGTGGGTTCGATTTCCGCTCAGGGAATTAAATTATTTTATATATCTATTCATTTCCTCTCTGAGAACAAGACAAGGTACAGCGTTGAGGTCCGCCACTCAATACACAATGCCTCGAGATTTTGGTTGAAAGTGGGAGTCAGATTATCTTAACAGTAGGTTCCCTCGACCTATCCTGCTAAATGAAGAATACAGCTTGAAGCTAATTAAAACTGCTGTATATTTCCAATACTTATATGTGATATCTATTTTCATACACCGCATGAATATTGCCAAAGCCACATTGTCTGTGGAAAACGGAAAGCAACGTCTTCATTTCCTGCCTCTCAACGGAAATAAAGCGAACGTAAGCTATTAATTAGTTTAATATAAGTATTTATAAATCATAAATAAATCAGCTTCACGCTGTATCCCGCACACAGCAGGGTAGGCAGAGGGAACCTAGTGTTAAGACACTCCGTTCCCCACTTTCTGCCGAATTCTGGAGGCATTGCGTGTTGAGTGGCANAGGCATTGCACGTTGATTGGTAAAGTTTATCGACGTGTTTTGTGTGGTTATGGTTAAACTGAAAATAATTCATTACTTCAATTTTTTATTACTTATTTTTTTTTATTTTTATTACTTAATTTAGTATTAGTTTTGGCGCAGGAGAACAAGCTTGCAACTGTAAGCGCGAAGGTTGTGGGTTCGATTTCCGCTCAGGGAATTAAATTATTTTTGTCAAAATGTCAGGAGGAGAAATAAGAGGTAGCACTTTACGATCACTATTTATTGTTACACTTTCACAAATACGCGCTTCGTACGCTCCACACTTCACATTTTACACTGTTTCCATTTTACACCTAACACAGTTTCAGCATTACACTTTTTCACTTGCAAACTTATTTTTAACACATAGTAACAGCGTAAACACTAACTTTTAACACTTTAACACTGTGACACTTTTTACACCTTACGAGAGGCAGAATAACAACGTACTAACTCAATCCATCAAAAACGTCCCTTAATATAGCCATTCCCTTCTCTTTTATAAACAATTATGCGGGTATTATTATTTTTATATTTTATAATTTACCCTAATACTGACAATTCTCTTACATTTTATATATCTATTCATTTCCTCTCTGAGAACAAGACAAGGTACAGCGTTGAGGTCCGCCTCTCAATACACAATGCCTCGAGATTTTGGTTGAAAGTGGGAGTCAGATTATCTTAACAGTAGGTTCCCTCGACCTATCCTGCTAAATGAAGAATACAGCTTGAAGCTAATTAAAACTGCTGTATATTTCCAATACTTATATGTGATATCTATTTTCATACACTGCATTAATATTGCCAAAGCCACATTGTCTGTGGAAAACGGAAAGCAACGTCTCCATTTCCTGCCTCTCAACGGAAATAAAGCGAACGTAAGCTATTAATTAGTTTAATATAAGTATTTACAGTTATTATAAAATGTAAAAATAAAAAAATAAATAATAATTGTTATCAAGGAACAGTTGGATAGCGTCCCACTGTAGTTGTGGGTTCACATTTTTGTCGCCCAATTGCCAAGACAATGCACGTTGAGTGATGTAACTCAACGCCGCGCTTTATCTTGTTACCAGAGAATGAGATAATCCACAACCGCAGCCACATGCTTGTACCACTGCGCCACGACGCACATATATAGATTCCATATTTTGAACTAGAATAGTACGTTCAGTATCGATTTTCTTTGTTTACTTACGTTTTAACTTTACGCGATTTTGATCTTTATATTATAAGTGTTAAGAATCAAAAGTTACATCTTTTCATCCCATTGTAGTTAGATCTAGCTTACCTAGCACTCTGTATGTGACCTGCTTCCTTGTCTTATAAAGTAATTTCGTAGTCAAGTTACGTGAGGTGTTAAGTGATAGTTTTGAAAGAACTGCTATTCTGTTTTTATTTAACAAAATAAAAATATTATGTAGTCTTAAATAAATTTAAATAAATTTAATCAGTTTGTTTAGAAAAATATGTATTTTTTTATAGCTTCACGTTATATCCCATACATGGCAGGGTAGGCAGAGGGGACCAGGGAACCTAGTTTAATGACACTCCGTTCCCCACTTTCTACTGGATTCTGAAAAATCTATTTTTTTTATATTTTTGAGTGGGCATCTACCTCATCGCACGCTTGTGCCCTTGCACCTGCGTTTTAAAATATACAAAAAATGAAAACCGGAATAAAATATCTCTATTTTTGCAATGTTATTTACATTTTAGAAATACAATAAAAGAAAGACGACAAAGTTCAACGGCGTATTTCGTTTAATCTAAAATTCTGAACATTAAAAATTGGAAAAAAAACCAGAAACAGAACGAACTGGAAAAATATTCTGGATCTTAGATGATGATGATTTCGTCTAATCAGCACGGGTGAATGAAAATATTACGAGAAAAACACAACCAAAATAATATATAGTTCTATATTAAGCTATTTAAATCTTCTAAATACCTGGACCATCTAAATTCTAATTTCAATGAACATAAACGTTAATAGAAGGAACTATGGAGCGATAGTTAATAATTTACACACTATTGTAGTGTACGGCTTAAATTATGAAATTTAGCGGATTTTTTTTTGTTTTAAATTGTATCTCGCACATAGAAGAGTAGACAGAGGGAACTTGGGAACCAAGTGTTAAGACACTCCATTAAAACATTTCCGTTCTCCACTTTCTGTCGAATTCTGAAAGTATTCCGGAACTCAACGTCACTCTTTGCCTCATTGCCAGAGAGAAAAAAAATAAAATTTAATTTCTTTGAGTTGGAATCAAACCCACAACTGCGACTGGCTGGAATAATTGAATTGAACAAAAAGAGCTGAGCCTGATAGCTAGGGGCAGAGGGAAGCTAATGTTTAGATATTCTTTTTTCCACTTCTCCCCCAATTATCGAGACTTGTTGCCAGAGTGTGTAAATGAAAGCAATTCTTTGCCCCATGGGCGTAGAATATAGAGGGCGTTTCAAGGACTAACCCAGAATTTTTACTAACAAAAAAATTGCCCTGAAAAATGATAAAAAAACATTAACACGAATATATCTGTTGAAAGCTAAAGTCCTGGCCCTCTCTCTATATATATATGGAGAGAGATATTTTATGAAATATATTATGGGGGGCCAGGACTTTAGCTTTCAACAGATATTTCTATATATATATATNTTTTTTATTTATAAAACGGTTTTTTTACTCAAATTTTTAAATACATTTTCTCATATTACAAGAAAATTTGGTAGTAAAATTTTCACTTATACCCAAGGCGGGTATTATTAAAAGGTAGTTTCCAGCTTATGGCTAACTCGGTTACAGTAAGATTATGAACTTATGAAACACGGCGTTTGTATACAACAGTGCCTTTATTAGGTATCGTGATAGTTTCTAAATGTACATTTACTTTAATATATTCGTTTAATGAATATTATTGAGGAGTACTTTATAAAATATATTGGCTTATTATATTAATATTATTTTTTTTAGTATATTCGGCATATAGTATCAAAGGAAAAGATTATCCAATGCTGGCACTCCGTTTTTCACTTTCCGTCAAATTTCAAGACATAGTGTATAGCGGAACCTAACGCCGCGGTTTGTCACTACAGGTCGAAGGAAACGGAAATAATTTAAATATCAATTGATCCTTCGTTGTGCAGATAAATTAAGTACAGTTAAAATCAATTATATAAATCATATATAATACTTCTAGAGCAGTGGTTCCCAACCAGTGGTCCGCAGACCACTAGTGGTCCGCAGAAGCCTAAATATGGTCCGCGAACGATTTTAATTTTATGACTGGGGATGGTGAGGCAAAGTTTCTGTTTGATTATCACAGTTAATTTTATATTATACCTGCATGCATAGTGGTCCGTGCTACTAAGAATGATATAAAAGTGGTCCTTGATCAAGAAAAGGTTGGGAACCCCTGTTCTAGAGAGTGGATGCGGCATAGCGCCGTGACTGTAAACACGACGTTTGTGGGTTCGATTCCCACTCGGGGGTATGAATTATGTAATGTTTTCATTTCCTCACTCAGGTAAAAACACAAAGTGCGGCATTAAGTGCAGCCACTCAACACGCAATGTCTCGTAAATGTGGAACGGAGTGTCTTAAACGAGGTTCCCTCTGCCTATCCTGCTATATACTTTAAAGTATATATAAGTACATATAAATACCCTTCTTCTTCAAATTCTAATATTTTTCAGTAAAATTAAAGCAGCTAAATAATATTACGAGAGATGCAGATAGCAAATAAAGGATAAAAAAAGTTTCACGTCGATTTTCCTTGGCAAAACTGCCTTCCGTGCCGGCGGTAGCTTCCGACAATACTAACATTTGTCATATTAATTGACTATTCAAAAGTGTAAATGCCTATTTGAATAAAGAATATTTTCGTTTTTATTTTTATTATTTCGATTCCCAATTATTACATTCACACCAGTCATGACCAAGGTCTCAAGCGTGTGACTATAAACGCGACAGGTTTTGGATTCGATTCCCTCTCGAGGAAATTAAATATTTAATATTTTAATTTCTTCGCACTGGTAACGAGATAAAGCGCGGTATTAAGTTCCGCCACATAACACGCAATGCCTCTAGAATTTGGTGGAAAGTGGGGAAAGGAAATGTTTTATCACTAGGTTCCCAGGTTCCCTCTGAGATACAGTGTGCAGCTAAAAAAAATGCATATTTTATTGGTAACATTAAAAAATTCTCCGCTTTCGCAGACATAACACGGCCTTGAGTCCCGTCACTCAAAACTATGTCGAATATAGGTCGTAAAGTGGGGAACGCAGTGTCTTAATACAAGTTTATTTCGATCTACCCTCCTAAATGCAGGATACAGCGTGAAGCTGAAAATAAAACAAAAAATAATAAAAAAATATCTAGCGTCATAGAAATTAGAAGAGACAAGAAAACTTAGCTAGTATGTTTCACTCTGTCTTTAATTAATTGCAAGCAAAGTAGTAGTGTATAAATACTTTTAACATTTGAACAAAAGCAATAGCTACATCTAAAGATTAAAATGTATGTATGTGATTTCAAATAGTTATTTACAAATCCAAATTGCATATAGCTATTTACACGATACTATTATAAAACACAAACAAATCATTTTATTTTTTTGTCTGTTTGTCCAGACTAATCTCCGAAACCGCTGAACCTATTTTTATTAGGATTTCTCTGACCGATAGAGGCGGTGGTATAGGCTACTTTTTATCCCGGGAATCTCACGCGATAGGAATTTATGCGTTTGCTATGCGCGTGTACCTAAATAGATATGAAATATGAAAAAACTGAATATTTTTCTATTAAATATAACTATTTTTGCGACCAGAATCAAACGTGTATAACAGTATAAATATACAATACCAAAATAACCAATTTTGTCTAAATACATTTAAATGATACTTAAATAAAAACGAAGCGGGCGAAGCCGCGGCGTCGTTAGTCTATAATATATGAAAGACCCTTGCAATGAAGATAAGGGACAATACGACAGAGAATTCCGTTTTACGGAATTAGCAGCTTATCTCAATGTTGTCAGTGTGTTGATGTAAAATAAAGAATAAAAAAACGTTTTAAAAATACAGTAACGGGAATCCAACTCGCGATCGCCGCGTTTATATAATAGTCAGACGTAGAGCTAAGCCACAACAGCCTCAATTTTTCCTTTTTTTTGTATTATATTTAAATTATATGGTAATATAAATATTATAGCCACATGGGCTTACACTTTTTCTAGCAAATATAATTATAAAAAAAACAAATTTAATTAATTACAATTAATTAGAAGAAAAGTCGACGCTGCTTTTTTTCTGTGATCTTTGAAACTGCAATCCTCTTAGAAAGTTGAACTAAATTAAAATTGCAAGAATTTTCCTTTGTATTTTATACTGAGGAAGACCAATATAAACTAAAAATAGAAATTTTATTACGTATTTTATTACGCAGAGTAGAAATGGTAGTAGGTTCAATTCAAATTCGGGGGAATTAAATATTTTCATTTTTTGGCTGTGATAACTAACCCAACCGTTGTCATATTATGCCAAATTTATTAATTTAACTGAATAAATCAAATAAATCAGCTTCACGTTGTATCCCGCACACAGCAGGGTAGGCAGAGGGATTCTAGTGTTAAGACACTCCGTTCCCCTCTTTCCACTAAGTTTTACCTCGACACCTGAGCGACGAAATGAAAATATAAATGTAAATAAATATTTAATTTCCTCGGGTGGGGATCGAAACCACAACCAGTCCATTTTACAGTCGCACTTTGTGCCCCTGCGCCACGACTGGCCTCGAATTTAACTAAATTAATTTATATCACTTTTCGAACAATATTTGGAACACTGCGTTCTTTAGCCTCACCACATCTGGCATTTTAAATATTTAGAATAGAAATCGAACCGTAACCATCCACTTCATCAGGGCAGCCTAGCATATCAATTCCTTTTTAATATTTTAAAGTGTTATTCCACACTTTGAAAAAAAAAATACTTTTTTTAGACATTGTTTCTTTTTCGTAGCGGGATTTCAACGATATAATTATCAAAACCACCCAAGTGGTTTTCAAGAAGCGCGGATTCAAAGCCCGCTACATTATTTTTTTTAATACATACCAAATACAATCTACTTCTAAATAAAAAAAAATATTACAATGTTCATATTACTTAAATGTTATAAATGGCCTGGGTGGAGTTGCGGCACATCGTCGTTTATGAGTTCGATGCCTACTCGGAAAAATAAATTATTTCTACTCTCTGGTAATAAGACTACGCGCGGCGTTGAGTTTCGCCATTCTACAACCCAAAAAAGTATAGGATGGGGAACGGAGTATCTTAACACTGTGTCCCCTCTGCCCATCCTGTAACAAAGAATAAAAATTTACACTATATTTTAAAAAGTGAAGTTCACACTTTCATAAAATAGTGGAAATTGCGACGAGCCATTGTCACGTATTCACTTTCTGAAACAAAAAATGCCAGCGTGAGTAAAATCTAGAATACTTTTTCCACGCTAGAATGAAAGGAAGCGAGTATATTGACTTCGTTTACGGGCTTTATGGATTTCAGTCGTATTATAGTGGAGACACCGTATTTATTTTATTTATTTATTTGTTTCAGTTTCACGCTTTATCCTGCAAAATAGATTAGGGAAAAATTAGGGCA
Organism: Heliconius hermathena; assembly: GCA_013403705.1. Classification (NCBI taxonomy): domain Eukaryota; kingdom Metazoa; phylum Arthropoda; class Insecta; order Lepidoptera; family Nymphalidae; genus Heliconius; species Heliconius hermathena. The sequence goes on from JAAIXJ010000647.1 coordinate 106,257, forward strand.
TTCTATTTTTCACTTTCTGCCCTGAGTGCGGAACTCAACGCCACTGAACTCAATCGTGCCACTGTAAACTGGGTGGTTGTGGTGCTAGATACCCACGAGGCCATAAGAGGAATGAAATATTCACTATTTTTTTTTACTATGGTAATGAGTTCCGTCGCTTAACACGCAATGCCTAGAAATTTCTGACATTGCGTGTTAAGTGGAACTCAACGCCGCGCTTTACCCCGACACCAGAGCGAAGTAATATAAATATTAAATATTTTAATTCCTATAGTAAGAATCGAATCCACAACCTGTCGCGGTTAAAGTTTAAATTTTATTTTTCTATATTATTTAAATCGCCCATTGTTGAGGCTTACAATAAGCGCGACAGTTGTGCTTTCAATTCCTACACGAGGGAATAAGTTATTTTCAATTTCTCTGCTGGGAACAAGACCAAGCTATACCTATACTTAAAATAAAATCGTAATTGTTCGATTTACAAATATATAGACAGAGTGTAGCGTTGAGTTACTAATAGACTACGACCGAAATTCTTACTTAAATGTCAGACATTAATGTACATGTACTGTTTAAAATACTACGGATTTTTATGTGTATGTATTTGTAAAATAATCGAATCAACTTCACGCTATATCCCGCACATAACAGTGTAGGCAGAGGAAACCTAGTGTTAAGACACTTCGTTCCCCACTTTCCGTCGAATTCTGGAGGCATTGCGTGTTGAGTGACAGAACTCAACGCCGCGCTTAGCCTCGACACCAGAGCTAAGAATTGGAAATATAAATTTAAATAATTATTTCATTTCGTCGAGTGGGGATCGCATCCACAACCAATGGCTTTTACATTCACACCTTGTGCCCCTGCGCCACGACTGGCCTGGGCGTATTTGTAAATGTACGGAAATTGTGACCGAGCTGGTCGCACCACCAACTGGTGTTAATTTATACTTTCAAAGTGCATGGTGTGGTGTACGAAAATGTCAAATCTGTTTGAAAACTATTCACTGACACTTTGACACAACGTGTTTAGAAAGTGGCTAATGCGACACTAAATATCGTGTCACTATAAATTTTACAATTCATACACTCATGTTCATACAGAGACACTCGATATATACACTCGAGTATGCCGTGTATAGTGTCGTAGTCTATTCGTAGTATTACACGCTGCACAGACATATAACTCGATATGCGGCGTTGAGTTCCGCCATCTAAAATCCTATAGTCTCTAATATAAAGAATGTGTTCTCACAAAGTTTCGCATAAATAAAATAGTTGTTAAATATGTTACCAATATGGAATAATTTATATTACCAAATGCTAATATTACACCTTGTTTATTGAAGTCTTCTTGCTTATTGGCTCTGAGGTTATGTGAGAACTACCTTGTGAAGTTTATTATTAATATAAGGTTAAAGTTTAGGCGAAAGGCTAAAGTATGCGTTGTACTTAGTAAGTCTATAAAATAGTTAGTTTTTAAGTATTAATTGTAAGAATTTACACTGTACTCCCACAGAATCCAAGGGAACTTGGATATTTTATATTAATTTCCTCCACATTCTTGAGATAAAGAGATATGACGGACAGGCAGACAAAATGATTCTATAAGGATTCCATATTTTCCTTTTAATAGAAATAAATAAAATAATATGAAAAGAGGATTGGGATTAAAGAGGGGAGTGATTTACCATATCTGGAATATAGTATTCTCTTTTTAGGTTTCCGTACCTTTTAAGGAAAAAGGGAACCCCTATTAGATCACTCTGTTTTCCGTCTACCCGTCAAGAGCCTTTATCTCAAGAACGTTCGGACATATTGAAATTTCCAATTTTGTTATATAAACGGCCATAACTTTGTAGTGTCGATAAAGGGAATCAAAATTAATAGGGTACTTCCGATTGACCTAGAATTATGAAATTTGAAAACTATACATTTGTGTGTAAAAAATAGTAGCCTTAAATTTATAGTGGTAGGGGTAGGGGTAAGCGAGAAAAAGAACGTATTTTCGTGATTATTTTGAGGCTATATAAGCAACATTATTTAATTTTATTTGTTTACATATTGTGGTACAACTTACTGGAATATTTAAAAAAAATCTATAGAAAAATGTTGATGAACAACAATAATAGATTTATGAAATGTTTTGTTTTTATCATTGAATGTCAAGGGTTGGTGACCGAAGCGAGCAGGAGGCGAAGCCCCCTAGTATGCATATATCATAATGATATCTCATTATACAATATGTTCGAGTGTTGTTCAGACACTACTTCTCAATAATCGATAATACAATGTAATTGATATATTGGATATTATTGATTGATATATTGGATTACATTCCGCCTACCCACATTGACTTCCGCCTTCCTTTTTCCTCCACAAAATTACGCAAAAATATATTTTTAGCTTTATAAACAGAGAAAATTTGGTGCAAAGACATACCATTCCCCACGCACAGTCCACAATCGATCAAATCGAACCCACAATCGTCGCAGTTATGTCCAACGCTATGCCACTGTGCCGCAACGGCCTCTTAACACCGAATATGCATTAATATTACTATATATAACTAAAATAAGCTCAACAAGTAAACTCTGAACCGAACACTAAAAGGGACTTTACTAAAAGGGAAACATTATTATTATAAATCAAACACAGGATATGCCTAGAAAATGAGCAATAAAATCTCGGCGTTCCGTTTCAGTATTCCGCTAGCTTCAGTGTGGAGCACTCGCAATTTGCCTATTGTTTAAACACTTGAGACTCACACATACAACTGCAACATGACAAGTGGTTATGTAGCGTTAGCATAAAAAAATATGTGCATAGATATATTAAAATTAGATGCTCCGATGATTGAAGAAAAATATTTGAACGTTGTATCTCGGCTGTATAGTAAATTATTTTTGTAATTTTTGTGGCGACGTTATATAGTATAATTATTAATATATTTAAATAATGTATTTCATTGATTAAACGATTTCAATAAAAAATAAATTATGAATTAAAAATATAAATACCGAGGTCGTCGTGGCGTAGTGACACAAGGTTGACTGTAACTTGACGATTGTGAATTCGATTCCACTCAAGGGAATTAAATATTATTTATTAATATTTTCATTCACTCGCTCTGGCTCCAAAGCAAAAACCCGGCGTTGAGTTTCGACATTCAACACGCAATGCCACGAAAAATACAGCGGAAAGTGGGGAACGGAGTGTCTTAGCACTAGCCTTTTTTGCCTAATCTGCTATATGCAAGATACAGCGTGAAGCTGATTTTTTTAAAAATACTAATATTTTCAACATTTTTTCTTCTAACCGTACTTCGCCACCCTCACCACGGCTGAGCCGGTGGCATTGTGCCAACGTATCGCAGATTCGCTAATAGATAGATCGCGGTGCATTCAACCCGACTACTACTACGTATTACGTTTCTATTCAGACCTTTACATTGTATGGGTTTATTTTATTATCGTATACATTATACCGTATAGTATAGTGAATTCTTTAATGTTATTTAAATAGAAATAACTTACCCTGTAAGTGTGGTACCACTGTAGTGGAGTTACAGCTTCTCAATGTATCCCGCACAAAGCAGGGCAGATGGAACATAGTGTTAAGACACTCCGTTCCCCAATTTCCGCCAAATTCTGGAGACATTGGGTGTTGGATAGCGGAACTCAACGCCGCACTTTGTCCCGACACCAGAGCGAAATGAAAATATAATTTTTAACTGAATATTTCATTTCCTCGAGTGGGAATCGAATCCACAACCAGTCGTGTTTACAGTCACACCCTTGTGCCCCTGCGCCACGACTAGACTCAATATCTTCTGGTTTTAACTTTGAGTCCTCTATATTTAAAACATATAAAGCATTCGCGGCCAGTAGGATAGAGTGTGAACGCAATTGTTGGTGATTCGATTTTCCCTTGAAGTGAACAAAGTACGGAGTTAAGTTTCGCCACTCAATGTCTCGAATTCATATAGAGTTTTTGCCATTGAATGTCTTGAATTCGTTAGGAAAGAAGTCTCGACAATAGACGCTTGAAAGTAGATTAGTTGCTAAAAAAAAATAAAAAAGACAGACATCAAAGTCCTTTCAAGTACGAAACTCTAAGCCTAGTAGTTACTTAGAAATGTTCTCCTTCAAAACTTTTATCTTCAACATATATTTTCAGGTAGTCCGAGATTATTGGGGAGTCGGGGAAAGCGGTTCAGGTGAGTTTAGAGATATTTAATATCTCACTTTTCACTTTTAAAAAAATATTCTTTTCGTTTTAAATGAAACTCTTGTACCACATTTTCTGGAAACCCGTCGCTTTGAACCATTTGCAGTATTCTATCCGGTTATATAGTTCCATTTAAAATGTGTGTGGGTGTGTGTGTTTGTGTGTGTATGTGCGTGTAATAATCGCCAAAATCAACGATATGGCACATATAGCGGAGTAGGCAATGGGTAATCTAGTGCTAAGATACTCTGTTCCCATTAAGTCATTTCGTTTCCTAATGGAGGAACTCGACTCCTCTAGGCTTTGCCTCGTTACCAGAACGAAGAAATAGATTTTTTTTCCTGACCAGTCGAGGAATCGTTTATTCTCTATCTATTCTCACATTATTAAATTTTACAAAATTTATAATTAAACATTGTTAGTTCATTATGATTTTGTCAAAGTATATTTCATATATAAAAAAAATTATGCGTTGACTAATAAACTCTATTCTGTTATATCTAATAAAATATTTTTTTATTTAGTTAGAATTACATTTTGTATTTTATTTATATATTAAACTTATTTTATGGTTAAATACCTATTTAGAAAACTTACGAAAATTTGAACGTAGCGGGACTCGAACCCGCGCCTGCTGGAAACCGACCAAGAGGGGCGGGTTCGAGTCCGGTTACGTTAAAATTTTCGTACATTTTCTAAATAAGTATTTTTCTTTCCTAAGTGTGGAATAACACTTTAAAAATGTTAAATATTATTTTGTGGTTCCCTACTTTAAGCCAAAAACTTTTTTTTAACACAAGAAAGAAAAATTTTAACATATTCATTTTCCAAGTATAATTCACGGTAAAATCCAAAGTACTTTCCAAAGCAAAGGTGAAATTAAAAATCATGTAGAACCATAAAAAAAAACCAGCTTTGTATTACACGAACACTTGTTACGGGCCTTATTAAATTCTTATGGGAAAATCAGTTTTGCTATAAGAATTTAATAAAAGTCTTTGTGGCATAGTACGACGCTCATAAATATGGATGTAACGAGATAAGATTCGATTCTGCTATTTATTTCGGTCCTTAGACAAAACATGTAATTTTTTATCCGACCCCGGCGAAACCTAATAGGAGGGTTATGTTTTTAATGATTATGGGGAACGTAGTGTCTTAACACTAGATTCCCTCTGCCTACTCTGCTGAGTGCGGGATACAGCGTGAAGCTGATTTATACTATTTATTTTTATGTATGTATGTATGTTCCTTTGTTCTCTTGTAACTGTTAAACCAGTGAACCTATTATGATAAATGATATTACGTTGGATTTGTCTGAATGGCGCGAGTGTTACTGGATATATTAATTTAGTTTATGCAGTCGGGTTTTTTTTATTTTACATATAATTAGTTAGCACATACTATATAACTATGCTATTTAAGAAAGACTTCTTAAGCAGTGGAAGAACATAGACTGGTGATGATGATACATTTATACTACATATACTGTAAGCCTACTTTAATTCAATATATTATAATTATTTTTCTTTTAAGCGTATACATTAAGAGATATGGGTTGAGGTCGTATCATACATTCAAAAATTTGCCCTGACATATTAGATATAACAATGTGAATAAGATTAAGAGTCTAAACATTTTTTTAAATCTGAAATTTTAAATATATATTTCAACTTATCGCTATAATCTAGTTGTGCTAAATAAATTGTCGCAATAAAATTCGTCGTCTAACTAAGAAATATTCTAAGCATTTAAAAATCTAGACAAACAAGTATTAATGGGGACAGAGTGTGTTAACATTAGGTTCCCAGGTTCCCTCTGCATGTCGTGTTACGTTCGAGATACGGCGTGAAGCTAAAAAAAACAAAATGGCAAAGTATTATTTCAACACTGATCCCTAACTCGGTATCCCTTTGATTTAAGCATCTGCTTAACTATTCCTCGACAATGTAGACATAGTAATAATGATAAATGTTTCTTTAAAACAAGTATTACAAGGAAAATGCATTTCAAGATGGCGCATAATTTATGTTCTACACGTTAGAATACGTTGTTAAAGCACATTTTGCATTTAAAATGGTTCAAACAGACACGCTCTATGTAAATTATAAGAACTGGAGAATATATTTGCTTTGTGGTTTAATTATTAATGTATTTTGATGTTTTTTTCTCTATGATGGTGCAGTGGTTAATGCGTCTGGATTTGTATGTTTTGTACTGTTAAAAGATACGTTTTAGTTATCTCTTATTATCTTTGTAAAAGCAATTTTTTTTTAGCTTCACGCTGTATTTCGTATACATGGAGAGGTAGAGGTAAATTTGATAATATGATTATCCGTTCCCAGGCGCCGCCCAATTTACGAGTCATTGTATGTTGAGTAGCGTAACTCAACGCCGCGTTTTGTGTGGGGAGCGAGGAAAAGAGTATAATTATTTATTTCTCTGAAGCGCGCCGACCTCTCACATACAGATTTTTCTGGCTTCACGCTGTATGCCGCATGTATTATAATACAAAAAATGTTAAGGCGCTCCGTTTCCACACGACACATCCGTTCTCCATTTTTCGCTGAATTCTAGAATCGTTGCGTGTTGTATAGTGGAACTCAACACCGCGCTTTACCTCATTACCAGAGTGAAGTAATGAAAATATTTCATTTCCTGGTTTTGGAATCGAACCCTGTCACGTTTACTGTCAAACGCTTGTGCTCTCTGGACACGAGGGCCACAGCATATATCAGCTTATAACTTAGCGTTTTCTATACATAATCAATAATAACTGTATTAATAGATATATTATTTCTAAGCAATAGTACAAACAACGCCATTTTTTATATCGATGGGGTGACATATCGATTATCACCTTCACATCATGCTTTTAACTGCAAAGCTCACACAAGGGCATTCTTATCAGTTATTTTTTATATATTGGTATTTTCTTCTATATAATTTATATGCTATATAATTTTAGCTTAACGTTGTATCCCGCCCACAGCAGGGTAGTCAGAAGGAACTCCGTTCTCCATTTTCCGACGAATTCTGAAGTTATTTTTCAGCGTCATGCTGTAAAACGCATATATGTAACTTAATAGGCAGGGAGAATCTAGTGTCCAGACACTATGTTATCTGCTTTCTACACAAAATCTAACTTAAAGAAACAAAAAGAAAATAAAGTAACTTACATATTTCAAGTCACTTAAACACAAATAGTAAAAATATTTCAATTAGCTATCTCTGATTAAGGTTTAATACCAAACAGATTTAATGTAGTAAATATGCATACCTTGATATATTTACACAGATTGCCTTTGAAATCAAAACTCAGATTTCAGCCTTTGAAGCCAATATATATTTATACTAGCGTAACTATACGACAATTTATTAAATATACTTATAATATGAAATATATTTAATAAGAAAATAAATAAAAATAAATAAATCAACTTCACGCTGTATCCCGCACACAGCAGGGTAGGCAGAGGGAACCTAGTGTTAAGACACTGCGTTCCCCACTTTCTGCCGAATTCTGGAGGCGAATTCTCGCCACCAGAGCGAAGAAATGAAAATATAAATTTTAAGTAAATATTTCATCTCCTCGAGTCCCCACTCAACCGCAACCAGTCGATTACAGATTACAGTCACACTGTGCCACTGCGCCACGACTGGCCTAATATAATAATAAGAAAATATAAGCCTAAATAATTAAAATATGTCGAAAAAGAATCAAAACTAGAAAAAAATCTTATTATTAGAAAAAATACTTGAGTATACTGAAATGCCTGAGTACTAAACAAAACCAGCTATATTGTTAACGTAAAATAAATATTATATTTAAAAGTATTAAAATTAAAAGTAACGCTAAAGAAGTAATACAATATATGCAAGTACATCGTACTACAAACAAATTCAATTTCATTCGTTATAATAAAAGTCCGTGACACCATAAATAAGTAAAATAATTGATAATTGCAAAGGTTTCCGTTGCATTGTTCGTTTCTTATTAATAAAATTGAAATGATTCTCTATTCGGCAGAAAGTGGGGAACGGGAGTGTCTTAACACTAGGTTCCCTCTGCCTACCCTGCTGTGTGCGGGATACAGCGTGAAGCTGATTTTTTTTTTTATTCTCTATATGAATTCAAAATAACTATGTTTTTAAAAATGGTTATGGTATCATGTTATACATAAATATAAGAAAAAATTGTCTGTCTGTCTTTCTAAATATTAGCCTGAGCTAATGTCCAGAACAATTGAACTGATTTTTATAGGATTTTCAGTGATCGATAGAGGAGATTATAGAGCAATATATAGGCTACTTTTTATCCCGGAATTTCCACGGGATAGGGATCTACCCGGGAAAAAGTTACACGTTTTCCGTGCGCGCGTACATAAATTCTATATGAAATAACTAAACTCTTTTCTACATTAAGTACGATAATTTTTGCGGTATAGATAACCGAACTAAAATTTTAACTTAAATAACGAACGGAGTGTCTTAACACTAGGTTCCCTCTGCCTACCCTGCTGTGTGCGGGATACAGCGTGAAGCTGATTTAATAATTTTTTTTTTTAATAACGTTATAAAATTCAAAACTTGCTCCACACCAAGAAGTTACAGAACTAATCCACTACTCGAATAAGTGAAGAGAACAAAAGAAAAATATAAATAAATAATAAGCAGTATATAACGATATACAAATTAACAGTAGATCGAAAATGTATAAAAATTTTCAATCCCGTCAACGTCGTCTGCCCGTTCGGGTCGGTCATACCGTGCGGCTCGTAGGGCCACGTCATTATGAATCAGTGATATCTCCTTAAGTATTTATTAGAATCATGTACAGTAAAATATATTTTCTATGTACATGAAATGCTAAAAACTATTATATTATATTTATTTTGATAAAGATGAATATTAAAATATAAAAAATAAACATAAATTAAAAATTAAATTAGCTTCACGCTGTATCCCGCACACAGTAGGGTAGGCAGAGGGAACCTAGTGTTAAGACACTCCGTTCCCCACTTTCTGCCGAATTCTGGAGGCATTGCGTGTTGAGTGGCAGAACTCAACGCCGCGCTTAACCTCGACACCAGAGCGAAGAAATGGAAATATAAATTTAAGTAAATATTTCATCTCCTCGAGTGGTGATCGACCCACAACCAGTCGGTTTTGCAGTCACACCTCGTGCCGCTGCGCCACGACCGGCCTCTATATAAAAAATACGTTAACAATAACCCGATCAATTTAAATTTAACTCAAATAAATTAAAATGTTAACCATTTTTGTTGCTCAACCTTCAGATACAAAAATAGAGATACCATCGCGGGCTTTTTAATAGATTTCTTAAGGACAATATTTTTGTAAAACTTTGTTTGTAAACTTTTATTAAAACAACAAAATTCCTTGTTGCTTAGCGACGGTTTCAATTAACATGGCAGAATAAATTATGTGTCAAATTGAAAGGTATTTTAATATGTATTATATATAAGTATATGTCGAGAATATTAAGATTATAAAAAGTGACCTTTGTCCATCCCAAGAACATCAAGAATCTCTACATGAAATTTTATCACAATCGGATCAGCGGTTTGGCCGTGATTGCATCACAGTCAGACAGGTAGATAGAATTACTTTGGAATTTATAATATAGATATGGATGATGAAACTAAGAAATAAATGGGAAGTAACTAACTTAAACTTTTCGTTTTATACTAAAAATGTTTAGGGTTCCTTACCTCAAAAGGTAAAAATAGAACCCTTTGTTTATGAATAACTTTGCTGTCCATCTGTCCGTTTGTTAAGACCATTTATCTCAAGATCACATGGAGATATATAGCTGAAATTAATATAAAATATTCAGGTTTATAGTCCCATGAAGCACAAAACAAATCAAGCTTTTAAGTCAATGTAATCAACAGATATTAGCATTTATGCATCGATTTTGCTGCATTATATATGAATGATTACGAATAATATGGTATACTTTCCGTGGAAAGTTTATTATTATTAGTATGTTATCATAATTTGTTAGAAGTAAGCTATTTTTCCACTTTATGCTTTATCACGTATGTATACTCGATTACTGAGAGTACAATCTCTTAAGGCACTATTTCGCATATTTCTTCCGAAATCGAGACATTATTGTTCTTTATTAGCATCTGATGAATCACTGACCACTCACTTTGCTTAATAAATTTTTATACTAATCCTTTACCACTCATTGTTATGACGTGCCCAAATCGCCTGAGCACATTCTTCTTTATTCTCACTGTGATTTCCTCGCTGATATACGTCATTCGATGTATTTCTTCATTTTCAATTCAATCAGCTCAACTAGCTCCAAATATCTATGAAGAGATCACATATTCACAGCATTTATTTTTATTTAATTCTTCTCTGCATTATGTATGGTCAATGTGCAACTATGTTGACTTTTTGCCGTCTGATCAATGTAGCCAAGACACCGATAATTTTGTTTCCGACAGCAATACTTGTTAAAGTTAAAATTTTTAGTGGATATAATTAATTACAACAATAAGATGTCAATATGATAACTAACAAAACGTATTTTTTTAAAAGCCTTCAACTAAAAATATCATATTAAGAGATCCTTATAGCTCTTAAACTACTAATCTGATTTTCATAAAACATAGCTAAGAACTACCACGACGAACATGGCTTTCGATTAAAAAATAACTGCACACAAAACAGTTCATTGATTCAAGAGCTACAATGCCATAGACAGTCACAAAGACTCGTCAAACTTATAACATCTCTCCTTTTGTGGCATGGGTTAAAATAAACCTAAAAAGACACTTAATAGTTCAATTTCATCACTATACGCTTTACTGTATCCAATCAATTAATTCAGCTAATTAGAATTTCCATCAGTATACACAGTTGATTTGATGGCCGTAATATTTTAATTTCCGCCTCTGTTTGTATTGTTTTGTTTGCCTTTCGCTCGTGCGATTGACATAGATCGAAACGTAAATTGGTAGTGGCGTTGGAAACGTTGGAAAACATAATAGGGATTTTTTGTCTCCCGTACATAGCAAGGGAGACAAAAGACAATTAAGATAATTTCCTTGCCCAGTTCTCACAGAATTCTGAAGATATTGCGCCGATCTGATGGCAGCGTTGAGTCCCGGCACTCAACAGTGGCGGGACTCAACGTCACCCTTTGCCTCGTTGCCACAGTGAGGAAATTATATATTTTTTTTAAATGTTAGCCCATACTTCATCGCGGTCTTTACCACGATAGAGAAATAAGCGGATATCGCTTAGAACTGACTCCTTTTAAATAAAAAGTCAGTGTCAAATATTTTCTTAAATTAAATTTAATTCTTAATTTTTTAAACGTCAAATAATTTACCACCAGTTCACTAAGGTTAATGCTTCAGACCTGAGAAGAACCGGCGCAAGAAACGAGGTGGAATTTTGTGTATAAATTAATTATATACAAAAATACATTTAAACAGTCGTGACAATGGTGCTTTGAAACACACTGGTGCAACATTTCATACCCAAGACTTGTTATCATTTATATAATAAAATGTTTTTCAAACCTTTAACATACAAACGTCTTTCCACAACTCTTTTAAATTGTGATATTGAAAATTCTCGGACGTTTTCTGGGATTCTATTGTAAAAGCGCACACATTGACCCATCAAGAAATACAGACTCGATGTAATCGGATTGCAGGTGCTATAAGTTTAATCCTATTTCTAGTATTGATATAATATCAATCACCACAACATCACCAATTTTGTTAAATCATTAATATTTTTCTTAACGTACACAACATTTTCAAATGTACTGAGATGCAACTGTCAATATATTAATTTCTTTAATATTTTTCCTTAACGAATCTTTAGGGCCCATGTTATAGATTGTACGAATAGCTCGCATCTACAAGACCAAAATTGATTTAATACTGCATAACTGCATTACTCCAAAGTAGAACTAAATAGGTATACATTTCCACGAACAAAAACTCTGTCTGCTAGGTCGGTCCGTCCCGCCCGACTATTAATTGGTCGAATTACAAGTATGCAGCTTACTCTTGCGAGTTCAACATAGTCCTTAATGGGTCTGCCCCGCTTGTGGTGAAACCGGGCTTTATAAAAGATACGAGTGAATACTTTTTTAGAAAACTCTCCACTACGGTGGTATAAAATATAATATAATCAGCTTCACGCTGTATCCCGCACACAGCAGGGTAGGCAGACGGAACATAGTGTTAAGACACTCCGTTCCTCACTTTCTGCTGAATTCTGGAGGCATTGCGTATTGAGTGGCAGAACTCAACGCCGCGCTTAACCTCGACACCAGAACGAAGAAATGGAAATATAAATTTAAATAAATATTCTATCTCCTCGAGTCGGAATCGAACCCACAACCAGTCGGTCTTACAGTTACACTTTGTGCCGCTGCGCCACGACTGGCCTCTAAAAAATAATATTTAAAATAAAAAAAAGTACTAAGAAAAAGGAAATCATCGTCTATATTAAAATGATACTCCACGTAAATAACGCAGCATCTGTCCCTGACGTTTTCACGACAGCCGAATTGCTTAGAAGATCGTCATATCCTTATAGGGAGAGATTCGAATTTGATTATCTATAGGCATTCTCAACCCTGGCAAAATGTATATGAGGTGTAGTCGGAGTCCAGTGGCACAGCATGCTACTGCAATTGTAGGCTCGATTCCCATTTGGGGAATGAATTAGAATTATTTATTTCCACGCTCTCTCACCGCGTTTAACTCCGCCACTCAACATGGAATGGCTCGACAATTGTTTTAACAATAGGTTACATCTGCTTAGCTTACTAAACTCGTATACAGGATCCAGCCAGAAGCTTAATTTTAAAGCTGAAAAAACATAAAGTTAATGTAATTTCCTATAGGAAGACTTTTGCTACGCATCAGGGGATTGTTCAACATTTGGTAAATTTATTTTTTCATATTCACTTTTTCAGAACTTTTTTCAATACAGCAGTGTAATCAAAGAGTTTACTTTCAGTGGTCTAATAAAGATAAGCACCGTGCTTTGTCTAATTGAAATTTTGAAAAATTATAATTTTAACATAATCTCTCTATCCTTTCGGTCGAATTCTCGAAACATTGCGTAAAAGTGGCGGATCTCAGCGCCGCTCATTGCCTCGTTACCTCGTACCAGAGCGAGAAAATGAATATATGAAACATTTCATTTCCGCTAGTGATAATCGAACCAACAACCGTCGCGTTTACAGTCGCCCTCTTATGTCCCTGTGCCACGACGGCATCTTAACCACTAGGTTCCCAGGTTCTGTCTGCCTACCATACTACCAGCGGGATACAACCTGAAGCTAAAAAATATATAATCTTTCCCTTGACTAAAATCCAACTTAGCCTTAGTATAGTGAAATATTATCCCGCTACGCCTCGAAGGCCTCAGCCTTTCATGCTAGCAAAATATGTATGTAAATTTTATAGGACGCAATTTAGGTGTAAGTTGAGGAGCGTTTCATTATATTGATTATTTTTAGGTTCATTAGAAAATGTTAGAAAATATATATTTGGTAAATATTTCATATATTTTGATATAATTTATTTAGTTATTCAGATTTATTTGTCAAAACTTAGCCTTGGGTTTTACTTATATCTATTTATTATCTATAATACATCTATTTATTATTGAGGCCAGTCGTGGCGCAGTGGCACAAAGTATGACTGTAAAACCGACTGGTTGTGGGTTCGATCCCCGCTCGAGGAGATGAAATATTTACTTAAATTTATATTTCCATTTTCTTCGCTCTGGTGTCGAGGGAAAAGCGCGGCGTTGAGTTCTGCCACTCAACACGTAATGCCTCCAGAATTCGGCAGAAAGTGGGGAACGGAGTGTCTTATGACACTAGATTCCCTCTGCCTACCCTGCTGTGTGCGGGATACAGCGTGAAGCTGATTTATTTTTATTTTATTTATTATTAAATGTACCTGATAAACATGTAAAAATAAAGCAGAACACCAAAATCCTTCTTACTTCACTAGTGTTGTGCAGAATGTTAAAGTTTATGAAACTAAGCCAATTCATAGATTTAATATTTCGTAAGAATTGAACTCACAATCACTAAAGGCGAACCCTAAAATTTTCACCATCCAAAAGTTAAACGACAAAAGTTTATCTTTTGGGGAACGGAAATTAGAATGTTTCGGTTGATAAGGATCGCTTTTTGCAGAAAAAACCGTGGAGTGAAAAGTATATCTTTTCTTTTTAGCTTCACTCTTTATCCCGAATATAGCATTATGTAGGCAAAAGGAACCTAGTGTGAACCTCCGTTCTCCATGCGTGGTATTCGAGATGTACGCAATGTATAGTAATGACTATAATATGTAATAGTAATGACTACAAATGTTAATATATCGAAAAAAAAATAACTCCATCTTTGTATTAAAAAAAATAATGATAATTCTATGATAATCATTTAATTCAATTCATAAAAGTATACAATTATTTTAATATATATAATCATTTCCCTTAGTAGGAATCGAAGCCTCAAACATCGCATTGTACAATCCGACACCCTCCCACTACGCCACGATGGCCTCAGTTTTCTATTAATAATATTCTAAATTTTAAAATAATAAACGTTCTATAAAAAACACTTAAATAATAAAAAAGTAAATGTCGTAAATTACTTTTATCATTTGCTTACAAAGGAATACAGCGTACCCTAATTAGGACGAGAAAAAGGAGACATCCTTTGAGTTATATATACACATAAATATATTTTTTGTACAATAACTTTAAATTTTTCTTCACAAGAGAAATATTCTAAAGATATCCAGTCCTTGGCGAGCATTGGGTATATGTAAGATTTTTACCTACTAAAATATTTTGCCTCTGCGGTTGTCAATTTTGACACAATGGAAAAAATCCAAGAAATCGGTAGATCCACGTCCGTCCAAGGCTCTCAGATGAAATGCTCCTACGCAGCACCCTTCTGAAAAATAACCTTTTTTCTGACGTGTTGGCTGGCTTTTTTCTGGTGTTGAACTATAAAAATGTATCTAGAATTCACAGACTCCCCAGTCTAAGCCAAAGAACTAACTTATGTAATTAAAACGCTACTGTTTCTTAAGAGAAAGATCGGCCCTCTCCTTATTTCGCCCAGCAGCCTTCTTCTCTAACATGACTATCTCACAAAAGGTGACTAAGGCTGTCCACGTTGATGCCATTCCATCCCACCCATCATGTGTTATAACTGCAGGAAGGGAAATATTACACCCTCCCTGAACTAGGGCCTTTCAAGGGTGAAACTCATAAGGGTTATGCCATATCTTAATCATGAGACCAGTCGTAACGTATTACAATATGCATATGATTTATTGCATATGATTTGAGGAAATTTAGATACATCCGACTTTTTATTTTATTAATAGTACGAAAATTATTGTTCTTCACAAGCTTAAAAGGAGTGGACTAATCTCTTTCTCTCATTTTTATTTCACAAAATATTTATGTAAATAAAAAGAAACATTATTATTTTTTGTTAAACCAATTAAATACATACAGAAAAAGTAGTATGCATTAACTTCTCATACTAAATAGCAGAAAAAATATATATAATAAACTTAATTACTGAGGCTGTCGAGTATAAACTTTAAAAAATCTTTTTAATTCAATACAATAAAATTATAAAATATTATATATAAATATAATATGTAAAATGTCACAAGCGCAAGGACATGTATAAAAAGGTTAATGAAAGGGAACGAGGCAAAAGAAATATCTAAATACCGTAGCGTTTGACGCTGCGTTCTCTCGGGCTATCCGACTAAGGATAAAACGTGAAGATGAGTAAAAAAAACCAGCTTCACGCTGTTTCCTGCACCCCTGCGGTATAGGCAAAGGAAAATCTTGTGCTTACACTCCGCATTTGCCATTTTCCACTGAATTCTGTAAATAAACATTTCATTTTCCTAAGTGTGGATCGAACCCACAAGCGTCGCGAAACCTTGGGCCCCTGCCCCATGACTGGCCTGAAAGCGAAGCTATGTAGAATAGAATATTACATTTACAACGTAGGCAAGCCAGCCTATAGGTAAGGTAGGTCTCTCATCAATACATCGTAATCAGGTCATCGCTTACCCTAGCTCCCATCGGAGATTGATTTGCCGTCTCCATTTAGACCGAAATAAAACAACGGGAATGTTCAATTGAGTTATATTTAGAGAAACCATTTTGTGACAGTTATAGCAGTGACATGATAAATTTTAATAGTTTTGGTTCTAGGTATTTATCAAGAAATGTCGTTGAAATGTTTAAATATCACAACATATTATTCAGTACACCATGGTGCAGTGGTACAGTGTCGTCACAATCGTAAAGGTCCTAGGTTTCGTCCCTACTGGAATGATGGCATTTTTATTTTCTGCTCTGTCATGATAAACGCGGCATTAAGTTCCACCACTCAACAATACATGTTTTAAAAATTGGAGAGAAAAGGAGAAACAGAATATTTTAACTAACACGATTTTCTGCTTAACTTAACACTTACAAAATAAAGTATCACATTCGAGGATTTGAACGTACTTGCTTAATATCTTTACACCAGCGGTTTTTGCTCAGAAAATATTTTGAGGCCAGTCGTGGCGCAGCGGCACGAGGTGTGACTGCAAAACCGACTGGTTGTGGGTTCGATCCCCACTCGAGGAGATGAAACATTTACTTAAATTTATATTTCCATTTCTTCGCTCTGGTGTCGAGGTTAAGCGCGGCGTTGAGTTCTGCCACTTAACACGCAATACCTCCAGAATTCGGCAGAAAGTGGGGAACGGAGTGTATTAACACAAGGTTCCCTCTGCCTACCCTGCTGTGTGCGGGATACAGCGTGAAGCTGATAAACAAAGCAAGCTTATGATAAACATTATAAATTTTCATATTTTAGCGGTTTTGAATCCACACAAAATAGATTACATCTAAAAGCTATCGCAAAACTTTGCTTAAACCCAAAAGGATCAAAGTTAAATGGATATAAGTGAGAGGTGAAAATTCGTATTTCTAAATACTTGTATAGTGCTGACCTTTATACGAAACTATTGTGCTGTATTAAGAAGTTTATTTGAACCGAAATAATAGCAATCATAATCCTTTAGTTCATTTTTTTTAACTACCTTTATTCCGCTGTGTTTAACGCTGTATCCCTCGTACAGCAAGGTAGACAGAGGGAACCTAATGACGAGTCGTTCCCATGTACTTACCGCCCAATTTTCGAGACATTGCGTGTTGAGTGATGGGACCCTTCTCCGCCTCACGAAATGCTAATCTTAATTTTTTCTATGTTTGCAACCTTTTTTATTGTAGTAAGTCGTAACGAGGAGTAAAATAGCCTCAATAAATGGATTTAATAAATCCAACACACAAAGAATTTTTCAATTTCAACTAGTGTTTTCTGATTAGTGCGTTCAGCCCAAACAAAATCTTCAGTTTTATAAAAGTGGTACAGATTAAATACAACAAAAAAAAAATAGAAATTAAAAAAAATACAAAATATTTTTTTTATGAAAAATGACTTGTTGTGCTAGACGCAAGAGTAAAATCATACTTGCCTAACGAGAGCCATTAAGCTGTCTCAAGGTGAGAAGCGTAGACTACAGTGTTTTTATTTTTTTTTTTATTTTTACTTTATATCATAGTGATGTAGTTGTATCCATGGTGCTACGTTCTACCACTCAACACGCAGTGGAATGTGATTAGCGGAGTGCCTTAACACTCGGTCGCCTCCGCCTAACCTGCTATATGCGGGATACAGCGTGAAGTATCTAAGTAGTATATTACTACTTTCTTTCTTTCTATTTTTATATATTTTTTATCAGCTTCATGCTGTATCCCGCACACAGCAGGGTAGGCAGAGGGAACTTAGTATTAAGATACTCCGTTCCCCACTTTCAGCCGAGTTCTGGAGACATTGCTTGTAGCGGAACTCGATGAAAGAGAGCGAAAAAATGAAAATATAAATGTAAATAAATATTTCATATCCTCGAGTGGGGATCGAACCCACAACCAGTCGATTTTACAGTCACACTTTGTGCCCTTGCGCCACGACGGGCCTCTGTTTCTTTCTAATTACGTCCAAATTCAATTCGACATTGGGTATTGGGGAGGCGGAACTCAATGTTGGGTTTTCTCGTATCAGCGTGACAAAATGAAATTAATTCAACCTCCCAGGTAAGGACGAATCCACAACCGTCAAGTTTGAAGTCAGACACTGTCCAACTGCGCTATAACAGCTTCAATTATTTATTTATTTACTTTTTAACTTCACGCTGTTTCCCGCATATAGCAGTGGCATAAGGAAAATGGGAAACTAGTTCGTCCCTTTCCACCGAATTCTTGAGGAATTGCGTATCGAGTGGCGGAACTCAACACCGCGCATTGTCTCGATACGGAACGAGGAAATGAAAATATCATATACTTCATCCTCCCAAGTGGACATCGAACCCACAACCGTCGCGCTTACGGTCATGCTTCAATTATTCAGTACTCAGTAAAATATCATATTTAATACAATTCTGCTATCAAGTTTCACATCAATACGATGTTTTCATTTATTCAGTGGCCACAATATCATCTGGTAGTGACACGACGTACGACAGGTAGCATTTGTTATACTTTCTGACATTTCTATATATGATTTTTATTTTAATTAAGTCGTAATATATTGTAAAAAAATTATTTTTATATTTTTAAGGCAGCCTCACTGTAAGCGCAACGGTTGTGGGTTTAATTCCCACTCAGCGAGTGGGTTTTTTTTTTCATTTCATCGCTCTGGTAACTAAGATTTTGTCTTGTGTAGTGCGGTTGTACAGTGCGGCGCTGAGTTCCGCCACTCAACAGATAATGTCTTTAAAATAAGGCGGAAAGGAAGAGACGGAGTGTCTTTACAAAGTTTCTTTTACTATAAAGCGTGGACATGAACAATTATTTTGAAATAAAAAACAGGTTAAACAGAGGGAACCTGGGAACCTAGTTGAGAGGCGGAACTCAACGCTGCGCTTTGCCTCATCACTAAAACGAAAAAATTAAAATATGAAATATCTCATTTCCACGAGTAGGAACCGAACCCACAACTGTCGCGTTTACAGTCGAACGCTTGTTCCCCTGTTTCACGAAATAATGACGACATCTCAAAAATTTTAACTTCATTAGGACTTGATTAAAAAACATAAATTTTTGATTTCTTTTTCTATTTTGTTTTTCTAATTGGATTCTATTTGTGAACCTAGTGTTAAGACCCTCCGTTCCTCACTTTCCACCCCATATTTTAAGACATTGCGTGCTGAGTGGCGGTACTCAACGCCAAACTTTTGCCTTGGTGACGGAGCAAAGAAATGAAAATATTAATAATAATATGTATACAGGATGGAAGTGTCAGCGCAGTGGATGTGTAGCAGCCTTTTACGAGAACAGCATATAGGGTTAAATATTTTAAACCCATACCTAAAGAAATTAATCAAGATACCTCAACAGTTTAGACGTAGGATTTTTTGTTCATTTCACGATGTTTATCCATACCACTATATTTCGTGTGACGCAGTTACGCATAGATACCAATTACGTAAATACATACTACTACAAAAATACCATTAAAACCTTTAGAAATTTTAACTTTGCCGCCAATACCTACGACTCGATTTCGGAATGAGGCGTATGCGGCGGTTTCCCTTTGATAGGTTTATGTGTGCGTGCGTGGTTCTCGACAAATTATATTTTATTTTACAACGATAATTTTGGGTTTTTTATAGAGTAGTTAAAACTGTGGTTTCATTTAAAGTGGTGCTGACACTGCCATCTGTATACAGGTACACAATACAAGGTATAATCATAAAAAAACTTAGACTAGACTAGAAATATAAACTCACTAGTTCTAAAACATAAGAGCTAAGCCCGTCAAACGTTTCATTAAGCCTAAGCATATTCACGATCGCAGCTCTTTGATCTCCAAACAAACGATACACCACAGCTTATACCTGCCTCGTACTTTGCAAATAGCAATGAAATTAAAAGGTTCTTTTTATATTGAGCTATGTAGACAGGTTTTTATGAATATTATGTTGTTTGTGAGGCTGTTATGGCTGAGTGTGGTTGTGAACGCGACTGTTGGGGCTGTGGGTTCGATTCCCATTCGGTGGAATCGTTTCTTTTTGTTAACTCTGCACCAAAATCAACATAGTCAAAGATCACTACCGACCGATTTTAATTGAGAGGGATTTACGCAGGATATATAAAAACATGAAAAGACTTTTGGAATGGGTTTTCTCGTCGTTTAAGCACCGTAACATCTAATTATTATTATTGAGAACACTACTAGCCCTCAAGAATACAAGCAATTTAGTCAACTGATAATTTGATAAATGTTCATTTACTATTTAATTAAGATAGAAGAAAACACAGAAACAAGAAAGGCAGTGACGATCAAAATCGCCGTTGTGACGTACAACTCATACAAAAAAATCTCTGGTAACGAAAATAAGCGCAGCGTTGAGTTCCGCGTCCGCGACCCGCAATATTTCGAAATGTGGATGGTACATGAGGATCGAAGTGCCCTAACACACATTCTTTTTGCCTACGCCGCTACACGCATGGTGGCACGTATGAAATTGTGTAAAGTTTAAAAATAATAATGTGTGAAGTG
The DNA here is from genome assembly GCA_013403705.1 of Heliconius hermathena. NCBI lineage: Eukaryota > Metazoa > Arthropoda > Insecta > Lepidoptera > Nymphalidae > Heliconius > Heliconius hermathena. The sequence continues at coordinate 127,167 of JAAIXJ010000647.1, forward strand.
GCAGAACTCAACGCCGTCTCTACCTCTGAAATGGGAAAATTAATTTTAAAAAATAATTAATTTCCTCGAAGAGTATTGAACCTATGGCCTCTGAATTTCATAACTATTTACATAAATATCGTGTGTAAAAAAAAACATGTGTCAGCCTGACTTCATCAAAATGGTATAAAAAACCTTATCTCAGATTATCTTTTTATTTGTCTTTGTGTAAGTTGTGAATAAAATATAGGGGGGGAAAGTGGCGGTATAAAAAATGGATATATACACATATTGACAAATAGTAATATTTATTTAGACCACTTTAGATTAAGTTTTACTTAACAATTTATCCTTACTATAATAATATCGCACGACCTTTATAATAAAAATAAAGAGAAACACTACAATTTGTTATCATCTTTAAAAGAACACAAAAGAAAGCCGAAGGAGAAATACCTACAGAATATTCGGCCTCGACGGCGAATATGCCTTTAGCTTACATTTTTTTCCAAGCAAAAGGCTGCTTTTTGATGGAAGTTATTTAATAAGTAACATTTTTAGTTAGAAATTTCGTTGAAGGTGAAGTCTTGGTTTTCAACAGCACTTTGAAGCGTAAAGTATGAAAATTAAATGTTTTATTATGAACTTTCTTCAATGTTTTGTACCTAATTTTAAAGTACTGAATGTAGGTTAACATTCTTGTTCTATTTGAGTTTTCTGCCTCTATAATGGGAGTCGTTTGTAATCTGTGGCTGTTGAGGCCTGTTTATTTATTTACTACTAATGTTTCAACGTGACTGCGCGTGTTTTTATACATGTATATATATATTATATATCTTGAAAAAAAAAATTATCAACTCCACGCTGTAACCCGCCCACCGCAGAGTAAGCAGAGGGAACCTAGTGTTAAGACACTCCGTTCCCCACTTTCCCGCGCACAGCAGAGTAAGCAGAGCGAACCTAGTGTTAAGACACTCTGTTCCCCACTTTCCGCCAGGGGTCGTGGCGCAGGAGCACAGAGTGTGACTGTAAAATCGACTGGTTATGGGTGCGATCCCCACTCGAGGAGATAAAATATTTACTTACATTTATATTTTCATTTCTTCGCTCTGGTGATAAAGCAAAGCGCGGCGTTAAATTCCGCCAATCAACGCACAATGCCTCCAAAACTCGGCGGAAAGTGGGGTACGGTGTGTCTTAACTCTAGGTTCCCTCTGCCTACTCTACTGTGTGCGGGATACAGCGTGAAGCTAATTTAATTTAATTTACAACCCACAGAAAATACTGCTATACTATACTACTCTATTAATGTATTACAAGAGATATGTTCTAACAGAACCATAAATGAAATGAAAAAGTTTTTATATATAGGTACTTAAAGTAACTTAAGCAGTTGTAGTAGTATAATACAAACATTTTTATACAGTGAAAGAAAAACGAGTTAACTTTTCATGACAGTGATAGAGTTCCTACCTTTTGTTAGATAATCCTTTTTATTTGTCTTTGTGTAAATTGTGAAGGAAACTAGAGGGAAAAGGAGACGGGATAAAAGATTTATATAACTTAACTAAGCTTCACGCTTTATCCCTCGCGGGGTAGTCAGAGAGAACGGAGCTCCAAACGCTACGGTAAAGATAAAGATTTATATGTGTATATGATTTATATATATACGTATTTCTAACATAATCTCTATCTTCTTGTAGTTACAATGATCCTGATTGAGTGGTGTGGGTTGAAATCCTAGTGGAGGGAAATTAATATTTTATAGATATAATGAGACCGTGAAACGTGACGGTTGTGGATTCGATCCTCACTCGAGGAAATGATTTATTATTTCTTAATATTTTCATTTCTTCGCTGTGGAACCAAGGCAAAAGTCCGGCGTTGAGTTCCGCCACTTAACACGCAATGCCTCCAGAATTCAGCGGAAAGTGGGGAACTGTGTATCTTAACACTAGGTTCCATCCGCCTAATCTGGTGTGTGCAGGATACAGCGTCAAGCTGATTTGAGTTGATTTGATAAATATAATTACATTAACCACTATATCAGAACTTAGGAAATTTGACTGCACTTGATAATTATGGATTAAATTAGCATTTGAGAGTCATTTGTTGTTATTTGACAAACGAATCCGCTTCGATTTTCACATTCCCAGTATTATGTAAGCAGTCAAGAACAAGCATAAAATTTTAAATACAAGCAAATATGGCTCCCAGCAACAACATTATTGAGGCCAATATTGTGAGGCCAGTCATGGCGCAGGGGCACAAAGTGTGACTATAAAATCGACTGGTTCCCCACGCGAGAAAATGAAATATTTATTTACATTTATATTTTCATTGCCTCGCTCTGGTGTCGAGGCATAAGCGCGGCGTTGAGTTCCGCCACTCAATACGCAATGCCTCCAAAACTCGACGGAAAGTGGGGAACGGAGTGTCTGAACACTAGGTTCCCTCTGCCTACCCTGCTATGTGCGGGAAACAGCGTGAAGCTGAAAAAAAAACAATATTATTTTACTATATCTTCTCACATACCTCTTGTTTTTTTATTTATTTGCTAAAACCAAATACTACATTACTTCGTGTCCTCCGCCTTTTTCTCCCCAAATTCGAACTCAGAAACATCATACACAACCATTAATTAAACCCACTTAATCACTACACACTATAGAACTCTACACAATTTCCCTCCCCCATTCCCTTTGTCAGGTGGATAAGGTATAAAAATAACTGGAGGGTATCACAATTTGCACACATGGTTGCTGATCAAACATTTACCCAGCGAGGCGTGCGTGAACGCGAGCAAGCGTTGTAGTATGATGTACCTATATTATTTATTTTTATAAATGGCCTAAACTATGTATTTATTTTGTTGTTGTTGTTTTTCAGCTTCACGCCGTATTTGTGAGCCTAGTGTTGAGACACTCCGGTATCCCCTTTCTCCCAAATTCTGGAGGGATTACGTGTTGAGTGGTGGAACTCACTACCACGCTTCACCTCGACACCGGAGCAAAGAAATGAAAATATTAAATATTTGGTTTCCTCGAGTGGGAATCGAACCCACAACCTTCCGCGACAGCAGTCACGCTTGTGCGGATTAAACTATATATGTATTATATATTCGGGGGTCTCGTTTTAGTAACAAGACAAAGCGCAGCGTTGAGTTCTGTTGATCAAAACGCAACGTTTCAAATATCATGCGTGGGAAGCTGAGTGCCTTAACACTAGGTCCCTTCTGACTCTGCTATATTCGGATTTGAAAAATATGCAAATAAAAGAAGATATTTTAATAAAACATACATTATGAACTATTCCGTTGAAGCCTTTTTAAGATACTGTATTAGTATCACAAAATTCTCTTTTAAAAGACTTTGAACTTAAGGCTTTTGAAATTTGTGCATTGGTCAAGTGACACCAAAAAAAGTAAAAAGATCTTTTCAATGGTACGCTTCTGGCTATCTACACGATGCTTACTTAGTGGCTTTATCGACATACAATATCAGGTAATCTTTTTTTAGCTTCATACTGTTTCCTATGCATAGAAGAGTAGGCAGAGGGAACCTGGGGTAATCTAATGTTAAGTCACTCCGTTTTTACTTAGACACCTCAATTGGAGGGCATCGCGTCTTAACTGGTGGAACGCCGTGATTTGCCACCATACCAGAGCAAGGAAATTAAGATATTTAATTTCCTTGAGAGGAAATCAAAACCAATCGAGTGCGAATCGCACCCACCAATCAGCTGATCACAAATGTTGTGAATTTTACGTGTCATCTTACTGACATTAATCCCAGCTTTCGTCAGGGTACACTTTCCTACTCAACCTACTCCACTTTGCACGGTCTTTAGCGTCCTCAGTGGCTTAGACCATTGGCTCTTAGTCCTGCATCACGACTCCAACCAACGCTTCCTTGGGCGTCCGAAAGATCTCACTCCAGGGACTGATACAGCAAGGCACTTGCATCCAATATAATTCTTAGGACGGCGTGTAACGTGGCCAGGCCATCTCAGACGAGGCTCTTGTAGTTTATCCGCTACGTCACGGACTCCGAGACCACCTCGAATAAACGTGTTACATTGTTACATTTTCGGTCATCATTTCCATGACGTGAAGCTCCGGAATGTGCCGAGATAGTGCTGGCCAGCAATGGCTGCCGTATAAAAAAAACTGGTCGAATGATGGTCATGTATATCAGACCATTGAGTTTGGAGTTCTGCAGATCTAAAAAGGCCACATGCAAAGTTCTGCTTTTTTGCCTGTCCTCCATCAAAGTTTTGAGGGCGAAAATGGCGTCCATAGTGGCCGATCTTGGCTGACATCCATATTAAAACTCAGAGATAGTACACCCTCGGTGGAGCCTGAGACGATCATGCGCTCGAAAAGCTTTATAGTATGACTCATAAACATAATGCCCCTATAACTACCACAATCTTAAACACTGCCACTTCCCTTGTAAATAGGAGTGATAAAGCTAAGCCGCCACTGGCGTGGCATCTCGAGTATTCAAGATATTATGGTTAAAAAGGTCAGTAAGTATGCTCATACTTACTGACCTTACCAAGAGAGCCCAACGACATCCACGCTTCTATCGGAATGTCGTCAGGACCCATTACTTTTCCGTTCTTCATGCGTCGAAGGCAATTACGAGTTTCGTCAAGGGTTATTGGGACAATAAGTACGAGGTTAGGCGGTGGGTCGTGATGAGGACTGTATGGATGCTGATTATTCAGCAACTCCTGGAAATAGGTTCTCTATCTCTTCTTCACAGAGACATTACTACAGAGCAGCGTGCCTCAGGGATCTCTGACGCAAAGACATTTTGCGATATCTTTTGTCGCTTTATCCCGGAAACGTGCCAGTTTGTAAATAAATTTCTGCCCCTCAAGTGCCACAGTTTGTAACAGTATGTACCTTGAGTATAAGAAAAAAATTAATAAATAAATAAAATAAAATATGCATGGCAATACACATAAATAACATAGTTAATTATGAATAATACACACTATATATTTTTAATACCAAATTAATCGAGACGAGTTCGTGTATTGTCGTCCCGAGTGTCGCGACCGTCGTTCTGTCTATATAGGTGGGTGCAGAACTCTGGAGGCAGCGGTCGAGTCGAACTGTCAAGTACTACGGTACTAATATATATGATGCATATAAAGACTCGTACCAAGTATATTATAAATATAATATAATATTTCGAAGCCTATGATGGCACGATCTTTTAGGATCGAAATTCTTATAAAGGCAATATGTGTAGGAGCGACACATATTGTGGATCAAAGTTATCTTTGACCATTATTATAATATTGAATGTTGCTTGGCGTCGCGGAGGCTAACATGATGGGCTTATGCGAACTGTTATAGCGACATTAACTATGTCGTGGCTGATGCCGTCTCGCAGTACGCTCGCGATACGTAAGCTGTGCTTGTATGGCGTTGGTCATTGACATATTATATACCACTTCTACGACTTGGTATACGACTAGTAGGTGTGTGGTGCTATTTTATGTCCCAGCTCCGGTGTATGTAGTAGTGTCCGCCTGTCTCATACGGGTGTGTGGTGCTATTTTATGTCCTGGAACTCTGGTGTATGTAGTAGTGTCCGCCTACGGTTCGAGACACGACTGTGGGGTGTGTGCCGTGCGTTTATTTAACATATCGGCCGCCTAGCGGTAGTGCGTTCGTTCCAACGACTTATATTGATCTCACAAATCAATCAACATCACGAATCACCATTCTAATACAATCTTAATATAAACAAGCGTAACAAGTACCTTCGGAAAGATCACACACAAACGTCTCGGAGGGTTCAACGATGACTGTAAAGCCACGGTCTGGTCGGAACTCACGGTGTAGGGGCGGGGCGGTGCCCGTACTCTTTCTTCCTTTTATTATAACTAGTTCGCAGTTATAGTGGAGAGGAAGATAGGACGCGCTCTTGGCTTATCTTCGGACGAGCTTCGAGTTATGACAATGTTATATTGTCGAGTCTACAGTTATCTAAATAACTGACACAAGAACAACTTCTGATGGCAAATGTCTTATTGCCTTTTTTATTTATATAATTAATGGCATGAATAAAATTCTTAACACTGTTACTTCTGAATCTCTAAAAGATTTTGGGTTCTTCACGATCACAACTATAAAGAGTTCTAACCACTAGACACATCACGAGCCAAGACATTATTATATTAAATAATATATTCAAAGGTGTTTGGGATATCTGTTACAAGTTTCAAGTGTATCATATAGCGGTAATAAACTCTCACTGCGGGCTCTGGCTACAGCTCTTTTAGAGGCATTCTTCGCTACTATGTTACTACTATGTACTCCATTTCTGTTTTCAGAACTTTAGTAAAGTAAGAAGTGGTAGCAATCCAACTGGGATTGCTACCACTTCTTACTTTACTTTTCATGAGTTGCCTCCTATACCTTGTCATTTCACCACCATGTCTCCTCCCTTAAAAACGCCAAGAACTTGCCTGCCCGCCGCAATGATTGCGAACTGAGCTTGATCCAAAACATCCTGTTAGTAGAAACGTTATGATTTTTCTACTTTACCTTTGCCAGTAAGTTGGTCTGAGGCCTATATTTCCCGGTTACTTTCTCCTTCAGAGTGACGTTAAAGTCCAAAATGACAAGAAGACGATGTTGGGCCGTTACGCTTTCGCCTGGAATGATCTTATAGTTTGTATTGAATTTGACCCGCTCTTATATGTACGTGATAAGTTTTTATAAGGATTTTTTTGGAGGAATGTATTCACAACAGTCAAATCAGACGCAATACAGGTTCTTAGAATATTTTCCCCCTCTACATTGCGAAGACCGTGCCTAAAACCCCCGTGAACACGTTCACGTTCATACGGCTCAGCAAACTTACCGACGTGACCGTTCCCTACATCATCCGGTTAGAGAGCCAATATTCCTCGTTGCAAAGCGGAGTCTGGGTACTTGCGTCCTTAGCCGTACCCGTACTTGACACGGTAGCCCTTGCGCACTTATAGCAGGTGTAGGATGATGTGACTGCACATCGTTTAGCGGCGACGCCCTAGCCGTACCCAGTTTCTGCCTGTCTCTGTTCATTATAGCGGCGGATGGCGGTTTTTATATGGAGCGACTGCCATCTGACCTCCAAAACTCATTTGAAGGCAAAAACCGAAGGGAGAGGAATAGGACAGATAGAAAAGCGGGAGGCCTATCCTTCCCCCTTTTCTATCTGTAGTAGAAGTGTAGATAAAAATATAGGGGAGGATAGAAGGGGACACCACTTTTATGGACTGGAGGGAGGTGTAACAAATATAAATTTAACGTACCTGTGTATATATTTTCAGGTCCAGGTAGGTTCCAAACGGATGAGCGGTTTTATTTAGTATCTTTTTCTTGAAAACTGAATTAATCGTGAGTATTTTTATAGAAATAGAGCCAATAGTAGAACAGTAGGGCCAGACCTTCGTTATTTTATAAATCCTGAAAGTTTCTACTCACCCTTTACACCCAACACTAGTAGGTACTATCAGAGCATAGCGAGATTGGGTGGTAGTTGCTTTGGCAGTTATTAGGAAACTAAAATGTAAAAAAATACCTAACTTTTGCTAAATTATAAGGCTTAATTTTTTTATATTTTCTTGGGTATAATATTAGAAATGACGTTGTCCATTGCCAGGCGCTTAGCACGGTTATAACTCGCTGCTATAATTTAAATTATCTTACACATTTTCAACATTTTTTAAATTTCTATTAGTAAGCATCTCTATTTGTCATATAAAATTCGTTCCGGCATGAAAAAGGGAATATAAAATTAGACAATTGGACCAATTCGGTTATATATAGGGTACTGTCTGACGCGAACAATGGGTAAAGATTCAAATCACACACGAACGTATATTTTTAGTCTATTGAATAACGAGAGTCGAAAAAATAAGAGAAATGGCTGAAAAATTGTGAATTCAGCACAAATCCCAACCAGACTTTTAGAGTATTTTATTTTTTTGGTATTATTGCTTCGTTTCTACTGTATTCATTTATTTCATTCTAAATCTTTTTTTTAATCTTGATAGATATGGTTCCTATATTTTGAAAGGATATTTTTTATTTACAGTATATAATTGTTATACCGCCTTTTTAATATTTTTCTCATTTTATAATAACTAAATTATAAGTTTGTCTGTTGTAGCGGAAACGTACGTAACGTAAATTCCCATATAAACATTAAGAACATAAACATTCGCCAATTGAGATAGGAAAGTACAAAAATAAATTCGTTCGATTCCAACTCGAGGGAATGAAATATTTAATATTTACATTTGGGCAAACTACGGTGTTAAGTTCCGCCAACCAACACACAAATGCCTCCAGAATTCGGCAGAAAGTGGGAAACGGTAGTGTTTAATGAGAACGGAGTATCTCAAAAGTTAGTTCCCAGGACCCCTTTGCCTACCCTGCTATATGCTGAATACAGCGTGAAGCTAAAAAAAAACAATCTCTAAATAGTACCACCAGTTAAATATGATAAAGACCATCATGGCTCAATGGTACAGTGCGACTGTAATGATTGTGGGTTCGATCCTCGTTCGACGATTAACTGATTTTCATTTCCGCGCAGATAAAGCTCAGCGTTGAGTTCCGCCATACAAAACGCTATGTCTCGAAATTAGAATTTAGATTAGATTCGAATAGATATACCAAATATACCAAAATACTATTACTGTACTATATACAAGGTATTTAGTCTGTTTGAACGATCAACATAGCGTTAATAAAATACTTGTTAAATGAAGCACAGGCTTTTGAGGGCTAAATAAACAATTGGCTATTATCAACAATAACATATTCCGCACGAATGATAAAATATCATAATCAAATGACGGATTCAAATTTATATTTCCATTTCCTCGCTTTGGTGTCGAGGCAAAGCGCGGCGTTGAGTTCCGCCACTCAGCACGCCATGCCCCCAAATTTCGGCGAAAAGTGAGGAACAAAGTGTCTTAACACTCTCGGTTTCGAGGTTCTCTCTGCCTACCTTGCTGCGTTCAGGATACCGCGTGAAGTTGATATTTTTTAATGACGAGTTTAGCTAGTTATTTCAATATATGTAATCAACGAAATAATTGATTAAGGCCAATCGTGGGGCAAGGGCACAAGCGTGCGACTGTTAGCACAGGTTGTGGGTTCTATTTCCACTTGAGGAAACGAAATCTTTAATATTTTCATTCCCTCGCTATGCCTCAACACGCAATGTCTTCGGAATAAGACGGAAAGTGGGAAACGAAAGTGTCTTAATGGGAACGGAGTATCTAAATACTAGGTGCCCAGGTTCTCTCTGCCTACCCTGCTATGGGTGGGATACCGTCGTGGTAGTTGGGAAAGTGACTGGAGACGTTGTGGTTGTAGGTTTCCTCTCCACTCGGGAGAAAATTTCTAAGTAAGTAGCTTCACGCTTTATCCCGCATATAAATAAAGTAGGCAGACCGAGCCGATATACTAAGACTCTCTGTTTCCCACTTTCCACCCAATTTTCGAGACAAAAAAAGCAAAAAAACAAGGAAATGAAACAAATGAATTCCCTCAATCGCTTTGTGCCGCGACGGCCTAAATAATTTCTTGATAGCATAAATAAGATATTATTTTAATTTTCTCAGCCTGGAAAGATAAAACGCGGTGTTAGATTCCGCAATTTAAATTACAATGGCTCTATTGAGTGAGCGTTAATTCGTTGAAATAGTGAACAGTGAGTAAGCAACAAACAATCTAGACTCTAGGATTTCTCTGTCACCACTGAAATGAGGGTAGTTTTGAGATCAAATTTTACTAGAATAATATATTTTTCGTAGCTTCTCGCTGTATCTCGCACGTAAAGGGTAAGCAGAATAAACTTGGGAACCCCATGTTGTACCCCATTAAAACACTTCCGTTGCCCACTTTCCGCCGAATTCTTGAAGTATTGCTTGTTGCGCGCTTTGCCTCGAATCTTTGTCGAAAAGTGGGGAACGGAGTGTCTTAATTAGGTTCCCTAAGCCTACCCTACCACACGAAAAAAGATGCATCATTAAAATAATAAAATTATCAATTATATCAGAAAGCCTTCTCAAACTGCTAAACAATATACTGATTATTTTCTTAGGCAATCGGATGGTCTAATAGGCGCTTTGCTCGCGACGTGCTCATTCGTTATGTTGCCCTGGTATAAATAATCAAATTCAATATGTAATATAATATTTTATATTGATTGAGTAAATAAAATTCTCTTCTACAGTAAAGTAAATTGAAGGGGTTCTCTTTTACTCTTCTATGTAGTTATGAAAGCATATTTTTTTTATTTTTATTATTCAAATAATTACACTATTGAGGACGTCGTGGCGAAGTGGCACAAGTGTGGGACTGTAACGCGACGGTTGCAGGTTCGATTCCCACTAATGTATTATTATTTATTCTATTTATATTTTATCGGGATAATGAATTATTATTTATTAATATTTTAATTTCTTCGCTTTAGTACCAAGGCAAAAGCAATGCGTTAAGGTCCTCCACTCAACACGCAACGCACTTCTAGAATTCGGCGGGAAGTGTGGAGTGGAAGGTCTTAAAAGGTTCCCTCCTCCTTCCTCCCTATTCTCCCTCTATTTACCCTGCTCTCCTACATAAAATGCTTAGCGCCTTAAGCTATAAAAATAATTATTTAATTATTACATAAACTGACAGCTATCCTGCATGATATATTCAATAGATATAAATTCCATAAATCTCTCTCTCTCTCTCTCTCTCTATTTTTAGTTACTTGAAAGTATTTGTAGTTCTTATGCTTTAAATTTTTGTTTTGTTAAATTGGATAAACCTGTTATTGTATATTGTCTTAGGAATTTTGATATTTTTTTTTCTCTTTTACCTTATCTACATGACAAATTTCAACTTTCTAAGTCTCGAATTCGAGACATAACACGTTGAGTAGCGGAATTAAACACCGGGCTTTGTCTTATCTAACTGAAGATACATACGGTATATCTACTTTTTTATGGGAATTTTTAAAAACAATGTTTTTATTATGATAAGGAATATAGAATATTATTAAAAAAAGAAAATGTACGGTGAATTTTTCAATTATATACGTACTCGGTTCAAAATACACACCTGTGGTCGACAGATGATAACGGGAAAATAAAAGATCCCTTTTTTTGCATAGGCTCTACGCAAAAAATATACATCCAGAACTTTTAAGCTATTTTTAAAATCAAAATAACGCAGCGACATAGCGTCTGATAGGAAACGCAAGTGGGTTCAATTCCCAGTCGGGGGGAATTCATTACTTTTTATTAACATTCTCGTTTCTTCGCTCCGGTATCAAAGCATAAAGCGCTGCGTTAATTTTTGCAACTCAACACTCAAATTTGGCAGAAAGTAGGAAATTAGGTTCCCTGAAAAAAAAACATACTATATTTGTACCCACGACAAAACAGTCTGTACACCTGGGCGCTCATATAACTGTCATGTCATTTTGATGTATGCTTTTGACATACTAGGTACTATTTTTAAACTCTCTTTTTTTCTTAAACGATTTTTTTATTCTTTTTATATACATACATACATACATGTTATTTAGGTAATTGTTTATATATAAGTAATAAAAGAACATAAACGTCACTTCTATATCTGATATATGAAAATATTAATTGGATCAGCTAGTATATCGAGGCAATATATTTCCATTTGCTCTGGTGTCGAGGCAAAGCGCGGCGTTGAGTTCCACCACTCAACACACAATGCCTCCAGAATTCGCAGGAAAGTGGGAAACGTAGTGTTTTAACACAGAGTTCCCTCTGCCTACCCTACTGTGTGCGGGATACAGCGTGAAGCTAAATAAGTATGGTATGATATTGAAGGTTGGAGTAACCTCTTTTAGAAGTGAAGGAATATTGGCATACTAATACGTACTTTAAAGTATTGAGCAAAAAAAAATGTATGATTGGTTTAGTATGGTTGTTGGTTTTTAATATAGTTTCGTTAAAAAAAAATATTTCTCTCTGCCTACCCTTCTATGTGCGGGGAACAACGTGAAACTAAAAAAGAGATACGAGACCCGTAATTCAAGCGGGCGAAGCCGCACGCGAGTCTCTAGTACTATAATAATTATGTTTACATATTGAATGATTAAACATTACGTAACGCCATTTAATGAAAAGATAAAACGGATAGCAACCACATTTAAATTTCTGAATTTTACAAATTGTTATTCAATTGATTGTGGTAAAGTTTGCTTTTGCGTATGTAAATAATTAAATATTTATCCAGCAATAAGTATTAAAATTATTATATATTATAGAAAATGTATAATTGTTGAGGCCAGTCGTGGTGCAGGGACACAAGGTGTGACTAGTTGTGGGTTCGGTCCCCACTCGAGGAGATGAAATATTTACTTAAATTTATATTTCCATTTCTTCGCTCTGGTGTCGAGGACAAGCACGGCGTTGAGCTCTGCCACTCAACACGCAATGCCTCGAGAATTCGGCAGAAAGTGGGGAACGTAGTGTCTTAACACTGGGTTCCCTCTGCCTACCCTGCAGTGTGCGGGATACACGTAAAGCTGATTTGATAATGTATAATTGTATTTTAAAAATTCGTATTATTATTGAATTATTATAATATATATCCCCCCCCTCCGCGCGTCTGGACGACGTAGACGTGTTTTTAGAAGCTCCGCCAAATTTAACGTTTTAAAAATGTAAAAAGTGCATATTTTAACGTGATATTTAGTATATATTGTCTTTACTATATAAACAACAAAGCCGTAAACAATTTGTGAAGAAAAGTTATATGACTTAAGTGTTTGAAGTGAAATTGTGCTAAACTCGAAGTTCTTTGTTCAACAGTGAGCCGTTTGATGATTCAAAAGCTTGACCTTCGAACTTAACTATCTCTTTTGCGTGTCTCAGTGTAATCTACAGATACGTATTTACCGACATTGGTGCATAGCGTTCAGTGGACGTACGGTAGCATTGGTAGATTCGCTATAGCTCATATCGATCGTCTTGTCGTGAGATCCAACCTCACTAAAAATTATTTTAATATATATGTTTTTTTTTTTTTTGATACTTTTTTTATCCATCTTCATCTGAA
>JAAIXJ010001711.1:0-15567 GCA_013403705.1 Heliconius hermathena
TGGACCGACATCTCCAGGCTGGGTGCTTCGCATTCCAGTGCAATCAGAAGACGGACGATTCGACGGACTGCAATCAGAAGACCTCTCCTCGAAGTGGCAGTGGTGACATCTAGCCGCAATATATGGTAACCTGGAAGATTGGCGCGGTCAGTAGGCTTGAGATGCGACTCATTGATAAGAGCCACGTCGACGTTTTGCTGGCGGAGGAGGAGCCGTAGGAAATGGAGCCTCTTTCGTAGTCCGGCCGCATTCCAGTACACAATGCGTAGCTCATCCATCTTTCAGCAAACGCATCATGCCCTTTAGCACGGAGTCGACCGGGTCTCGACCTTCCCTCAAGGCAATTAGGACCTCCTTGAGGGTGTCGATGGCCCTATCGATGACCGCGTGAGACTGTCCTTGAGCGTGGGCTGGCTGGGGCTTGGCAGCAACAGAGACTGCAGGCTGTTGTGGCTGGGCTGAGGGTGGAACCATTTCCTTCAGCTTTTTCTGAGATCTCTTCTTTCTTCTAGCACCTCCGGGACCCCTCTCGGTTGGAGGATTTGCCAGAGCCATGAGAGTGGGGGCCTGGGCTTCCGCCGCCACGGTGTTAGTCGTCACAGGAGCGGTGGCTGGTGGCAGCTTGGATGACTTTGTAAGGGCCACTGTGCCGGCCCTTTTGTTTCGTAGTTCCCTCTTGTATTGTGGACAAGCTGTGTGGTTGGCGGGGTGAGGGCCCCCACAATTAGCGCAAGTGGCGGGATCTTCGCGAGGTCTCGGGCAGTCCCGTGCGAAGTGTTCTTCTCCGCATCTGACGCAGGCCATGCGTCGGTGGCATCCATGACTTGAATGGCGAAAGGCCTGACAGCGATGGGACTGCGCTGGCCCCTTTTTGCTTCGCCATGCTTCAATCTTAATACCCGGCATGAACAGCAGTTCGGTGATGCCGTATATGCCGGGTACGAGGTCCGGGGTATTTGTTAAGACCGCGAAGAATATGCATCCTGGGCGGCCCATCCTCGCCCTAATGGGCTGAACGTATTCCGCCTGGTATCCTAATTCTCTCAGCGCTTCGGTTATCTCTTCTGGAGTGGTGGAAACCGGTAGCCCCCTGATAGCTACCTTGCGACTCATTTCTGAGGGCAGCGCGTACGAGAACCAGGAGATTCTCTCGGTTTTCTCTAGCTCGGAGAGGTACCGCTGGATAATGCGGTACTCATCCTCCGAACAGGGTGTGAAGCGCACCCCCCTACCGAAGGGGCGCGAGTTGGGTGCGTGGCCTAGCTTGTCCTTAAGAGACCGGAAGTGAGTCGCCCAATTAGGGTCTCGACCACTAACGGAGGATAGCGAGGTTTCGGTGGACGTGCAGATGTTGGTGCTGAAGTCGGTGGTGGTGGAGCTTGCGCCACTGGGTTTTGGGCTGGAGCCCGGAGCACGTTAGCGAACGTAATGTTGGCGGTGGTTGCGGTACTGGAGGCCTGGTCTGTAGTGATTGTAGAAGTAGCGGTAGTAGATGGAAGTATCAAAGGGGGCATGTCTCTGTCCGTTCCCTCCTTCTCTCTTCCTCTTCTAGGATTTGGCCGGCTGGGCTGGATGGTCACCGGGCAGTGGCGCTTCCCTACGCCTGGGGCTTCGGACTCCTCAGCTCGCTGACGGCGAACCGGAGTCTGGAACTCGGTGGGTTGCGACTGCGCCATGGTCAGCGCTTGGGCACGGTCGTTATGGCACTCGGTGGGCTGCGACTGCGCTGGGTCCAGCGCTCGAACACGGTCGTTAAGGAACATGGCCATGTGTTCCATTAACTCGTGGCTGAGCGCTCCTCTACATTGGAGCTCTTCCACGACGATCATGTCCCTATCCAGTGAGGACTGCGGGGACATAAGGTCTTCCTGCACCCTGGAGGGCGCGGAGGGGGAGCGCTTCTGCGACTCCGGGTGTCGGCGGGCGCTGCGTGAGGCCTTGGGTGCCTGGCCTGGTGAAGGCGAGGCGGCTGGTGCGGGCGTCGATCCCGCGTAGCACGGCGCGCCAGGTTGCGCCGCGGAGAGAGGGGGCTCCCTTGTCGGTGGGCGCTGCGTGAGGCCCTGGGTGCCTGGCCTGATGAAGGCGAGGCGGCAGCTGTGGGTGTCGATCCCGCGAGGCGCGGCACGCCAGGTTGCGCCGCGGAGAGAGGAGGCTCCCTCGACGAGGACCCCTGGTCCATTGCCTGCACGGGTACACCGTACAGCGCAGCGGAGCGCGGGGGCCGGGTGCCGCTGGGTGCGGCGGTGGCTGCGGCCGCGGCAGGGGACGCTTGTGTCCCTGCACGCGGCGGCTGGTGGCTGCTCATTCCTATGAGCACGGGCGGCGGTGGTCCTTGATGACTGCCCTCACAACCCGACGGCCCATCTTGATCCGGGGCCGGGAGATCCAGTGGGGGGTGGAGTCCCCTCCGCACAGGCCAGTGCGGGCGGAATTCCTCCTTATTTTTCCACAAATAAGGGCAGAATTTCTTGGTGTGGTCTTCTGGGTTCGGGTGAGCTTGCTTCGGTCCTCTCGTCGTCATCTTCTTCTGGTTGTAGTGATGATGAGTTGTTTCCTAGGCAGATGGCAGTCAGGCTGATCCGGAACACCGATAATGCGTTGCATTCTTCCTTCCAGCGCTGTGGGCGCTGGGAAACGGCAATACAGATTTATTATAAGTATAGATTAAAGCTTAATAATAGAAGAACCAAACAACAATGCGGTCACACAAAAAAACTGTATGAGACCGTATATATGTGTAAAGTGTGGCCAAACTCACTAAATCTCAGAATGCTCAAAACGTGACGTGATATTTAAAAAAAAACACGACTTGCAACATTCGTCGTTGATATCGTCATCCTAGCTAGTCATAAAGATTCGAGAACGGCAAACAAGTTCTTGCAAGAAGGAATCGATGAAACCACGGAATGGCTTCAAAATTGGCGAATTAAGACTGGTGTAACAAATTCGACACATGTGACTTCTACGCTACGACAAGGCAACTGCCCTCCAGTAAACCTCGAGAATACAGCTCTTCCTCAATCGCACAATATTTGATACCTGGGTCTCCTGGGTCTCCTATCTAGATTGGCGAATGACATGGAGTGAACATATAAGCAAAAAGAGCACCCTAGCACAGCAGCTAACAATACGTAAAAGGAAAGACATCCTGTAGAGAAATATGAGTAGAGTATTTTTTAAACATTTTTAAAGTGTTATTCCACACTTAGACTCGAACCCGCGCCTCCTGGAAACCGACCAGGCGCTCTAAACACTAAGCTTTGCGTTCTCGCCAAGCTGCGTCGAAATTTTTATACGCTTGTTACAACTTATTTATGTTGTTAGTATACAAGCGTATAAAAATTTCGAATTCGTTCAAATTTTTATACGTTTTCTAAATAAGTATGAGTAAAGTAATATGAGAAGTCCTCACTGGAAGACACACGCTTCATGACAAAGTCCTTCAACAAATTTGCTAAAATTGCACTGATTACATTTATTTCCAGATAAAAAAAAAACTAAAATAATGATTAGATTATAATCTATAAGTTGACTAATGAATAGATATATGATTGCATGTATGTTATCACATGTGAGTGAAGATTACATGTACCTAAACACATCACACAAGATCGACATATTAGTTACAGCACAGCTACGACATTGCTGAAGAACTGGATGTTGATTATAAAACAGTTTTACGTACATTTAGGAAAGTGTGGGTACAAGAAAAATCTTGACATTTGGGTACCACATGATTTCACTGAGAGAAACCTAATGCAACGTGTTTCCATTTGCGATTCTTAGTTGAAACGTAACAATTCCGAACCATTTCTTAAACAATTGATTACGGGTGATAAAAATGGGTGACTTACGATAAGAATGTGCGAAAAAGATCATGGTCGAAGCATGGACAAGCCCCACAGACAGTGGCAAATCCCGGCCTGACTCGGAACAAAGTGATGCTATGTGTATGGTGGGATTTGCAAGAAATCGTCCACTATGAGCCACCGGGTAATACTATCGATTCTGACCTCTATTGTCAGCAACTGATGAGGTTAAAAAACGCTATTGATGCATCCTCCGTGTAGGCTTGACTTTCCTCTATCAGATTTCCACTTGTTTCGGTCATTGCAGAACTCTTTAGGAAGCATAAGGCTAACCTCAAAAGAACACTGTGAACACTACCTATCAGATATTTTTATTCAAAAATCTCAAAATTTCTACAGGAATGGTATCATGGCCCTACCCATAAGATGGCAACAAGTCATTTATCAATACGGCACATATATATTATAAATAAATAAGAAAATATACCTACAAAAAAGATTTTCCTTTGTATGAACAATATGAAAATACTTTTGCCCAGACCTTAATATAAAAGTTTAAATTTAAATTCAACAAAACTAACCAAGTTGCAATTTGTCTAAAACAGATTAAAAGAAAAGGAAACAAGTTTTTATCTTAAATACGTAAAATGTATTTATTTAAAAGGTAAATAAAACAATCGTAGAAAAACTTAAACACATTAATTTCTTAAAATCTATGAAAAGGTGGATTGATGGTATATTCTATTTTTATTTTACACATCAAATTCATTAATTTATTGTTTAGTTTTATTCACTGCAAAAAAAAAATATTCAGAAACAAAAACAAATTACATAAGAGGACTCAAACCAGCACTTCTTGGAAACCGTCTTATATAACACATGTATTGCTTAATTACCTATGAATCCTAGAACTCTTGGATGATTTCCGAGAGTTTCTACATATTTTCTTTTCCTAATTTATATTATATTGTGACATTGAAAATGGATTGTAGAATTAGTAATAAGACATTATTTATATAAAATATTAAGAAATAATATTTACTCAGCATATCTCTTAAATGTGATTACACCCAGTCATTACATTTTTTTACATTCACATACTGTATCTCGCAGATAGCAACATAGAACCTAGACTTAAGACACTCCATTCTCCACTTTTTACCCAAATAAGAGACATTTAGTATTGGCAGAACTCAGTACCACTCTTTGTTATGAAAAAGCATGAAAATGAAAATAATCCATTCTTACATATGACTATAGTAATATAAATTGATATTATATCGTTAGTAATAGTTAATAAGGAATTATTTAATATTATATAACTTTATGTGAGTGTATAATAATATAAATGATAAATAAATTAATTATAAAATTTAATTGCAATTGTAATATTTATATAAAACATTTTAAATAAACAATACATATAAATAATAGTTACCTAGAGTATATTTATAGTAATGACACTATATTAATAAATGTATTGACAAAATTTTACTTGAAATTCAAAGTCTAAATGTTTCTTGAAGATTTGTTGCTAATGTTAGTTGATTTCCATTTTTTTATGTTAAGGTTTCGCCTTTGGTGACCTGAAAATATAATTAAGCACTTTATATTTTAATATTGAGCCATTGCCATCAATTCAAATTTTACAGAACATTTTTTTTTATATTTTTAATTACACTATTATAATATAGTGGAGCTTAATTTATTATTATTTTCTTTTAATTTTAAACTAACTCAGATTTTAATAATAATTCAATTCAATGAAATTTTGCGTCATTTGTTATACACAAATTAATTTGTATAAATTTTAATATTGTACTGTTTTAGTTAATATTATAAAAAAATATATACACAAGCCTCCAGATAGTCAATTTTTCTTTCTAGTGATGTTAATTTTTCATTTAGAGTAGCAAGTCTTGATCTGCATGACATATCTGAAACAATCAATATATTTTACCAATGATTAGTAACTGACTAATTGACACATTTCTTTTTCAGCTACACATTGTATTTACATTTAACAGGATAGGTAGAGGGAACCTGGGAACATAGCAAGAAGACACATCTGGTTCTCACTTTGCTCTGAAATGTGGATGTATTGTGTGTTGAGCTGCAGAACTCAATGCAGCAATTTACCTCGACACCAAAGCGAAGAAATGAAAATGTTAAATATTTCATTTTCTTGAGTGGTAGTCCTAAGCTGTCACATTTACATCCCCACACTTGTGTACCTGCGCTACGACTGGCTTCAAGCAACCATTTTAGAAATACAATATAAACATTTGATAAGTTGTTTTTAAAATTCATCAAATCACTATGAGATTTGTAACTACTAAAACAGCATTGTATTAAACATATTTAATCATTTATGAACAAACTTAAGCATGATTAGAAACTAAACTTTCACTACAAGTCGGTCGCTTACCGAAAGAATTGAGGAAATCTGTAATTTTTTTAATGCTTCCTGTGATAACTTCGATGTATTCTCTGTTTGCCCAATCTTGTTGAATCTGTTTTTGTATGGTTTCCCGAGGTGGTGTAGACATTTTAGCAGAAAAATTTAAGAATTCAGGGATTCACTAAAAGGTACGCCCAATTCTGTGATTGTAAAAATACATAAACAATGACTATAATCTATATCCCGTTTTACACAATTTTTAATATTTGACAGTTCACATCTCACAGTTGTCAAAGAAAAGAAAAAATAGTTCAGAAATATTGATTTCTGATAGGAAGAGAACAAAAATGAAATGATTTATTTTAAGTTGTGTCTAGACACAACACATTTTTGTCCCCTGCCCCACGAGGTCACCGTAACGCAACGATTGTTCGATCCCCATTCGAGCAAATTAATTATTATTTATTAATATTTTAATTTTTTTCCCTCTGGCGCCAAGCCCGGCGTTGAGTTTCGCCTTTCAACACACAATGCCCCGAAAAAATTGGTGGAGAACGGAGAATCTTGACAATAGGTTCCGTCTGCCTATCTTGCTGTGTGCGGGATATAGCGTGAAGCTCGTATTATTTTTAACATGTGCTTTTACCATTTAAAATATTTTTTTAGAATTACATATTATATTAAAATTATAATTCAATGAAGAGTAATAATTAAAATAATACGTCGACTTTCAATAGATATTATATTTTTTCAAGTTTTTAATTTACTTTTAATAAAAGATTTCTTTTAGTATAATTAGTTCAATTTTAAAACTTCTATTGAATAAACATTTTGGATCCTGAAATTATATAATACATTAAAATAATTTAAGTATCAAAAATATATTATTTACTCTAATCAAATTTGAAATAATACAATACACAAAAAAAAATAATTCGGTTAGGTTCTTAAACGAAAAATTTAACGTCAGTAAACAGCTGTAGCCTATATTTTTTTCACACCTTGGCTTGGCATTTGCAGCAAGCTAATGACGTTTCTAACAGCTGTGAGCCGGCTCTTTCGATCTTATTTTTAATAATTTGATTATAAACACACTAAAACATGGACGAAGTAGAATATAAATTAAAAACAAATAACAGCGTATTAATTGTTAATGCAATAGATAAGTTAATATCGACTATTAAATCAAAATACAAGCCAGCTGAAAGACAAAAATTTGTGCTAGAAAATGAAGAACTAAAATTTCTACGGGAAAAATGTTCATCAACAGACTGTATGGTCAGTTTGACCGCGTGCCAAGGATTGCTAGCGTTAGTAGAACTGGGAGTTTTAGAAATCGCTCACACTATGTCCACTGTTGTAACCTTACTTCCTACTGCACAGTGAGTAAAATCTTTTTTTACTAAATTTCCTTTTTTAGCTTCACAACCTATATTCCACATAGAGCAGGGTAGGCAGAGAGGATTTAATGCTAAGAAATTGCATTCTCAATTCTCTGTCTGAATTTTAGTCATTGTGTGTTGATAGAACTCAACAGTGTACTTCATTTCACCAAAGTACAAAGTATATTTGTCGACGTAAATATAATTCCTTTAGGTGCGCTTCAGTTATCCCTGTGCCCTTTTGTAAATAGTCCACAAAATTATTATACTGTTTAATTAATCTATAATATACTATAATATAATAAACCCAGAATAGACAATTCAACAAAAGTAATTAAAAAAAAGTTAAAGACTTTCCTTTCATTCAAAAAATAATCAATTTATAATGCAAATAATTCATTCCAAATGAAGTTCCAAAAGAAGTGGAAGTTGAATTAACCATTTTACTGTTAGATTGCACTGTTAATAGCCTCTCTCCTATAGCTCTAAATAATTTTAACATAATAAACTAAATTTTAAATTAATTTCAGTAACTATTCGGCAATAATATCAACAATGGCTGGTCTCCTCATCCTAGATCTGAAGTCACGTCTAACACCTGGCCAGCCCTACAAATGTCAATTCTCTCTAAGATCACCACAACATCCCTTTATAACTGTTTTAGACAAAAATAAAGATGTTGAAGACAATGTACTGGTACAAATGCAAGCATTGTGCACTCATCCTGAATATACGTAAGTATTTTTGTTATACTGTATCCCGCATATAGCAGAGGTAGACAGAGGGAACCTAATGGCCAAAATACTCCATTCACTACTTTATATTGAGTGGCAGAAATTACAAATTACATCTGTTATTTGTTTTATTGCATCAATAGCCTTGTCAAAAAAAAACTATTTAAACCTTTATTTTCACAAAATTAAATTATATAATTTTTTTTCTCAAATTTCTAGTCCATGTGCCATTCTGATATATAAGCTGTATTACTGTAAAGTTTCACTTAAATCTGCTTAGTCGTTTTGTGTGAAAGTGAAACGAACATCTGTCCTCAGAAACTTTCACATTAACTTATACTGAATTTCAGGTTTCTAAAAATGTATGATGTTAAATATATGTGACTAATCTGGTTAAACAGTTTCAAAGATTTTATTAATTAATTACATGGCGGATATCTAGCTGAATATAAGTGTGGAAGTATCAGTACCACTTTAAATGACACCATAGTTTTAAGTACTCCATAAAAGCCTTTATTTTTGAGAAAAGAAATTATAATTATACAATTATAATTTTTTTTTCCCAAAAATGAAAAAGTGATTTTTTCAAACAAAATAAATAATAAAATTGCCATTTTAAAATAAAACGGCATTTGTCAAGAACGACGCACGCACACATAAACGTATCAAAGGGAAACCGCCGCATACGCCTCATTTGAAATCGAGTCGTAGATATTGACGGCAAAGTTCAAAGTTGTTTAACTTTTAGTAGTATTTCGTAGTAGTATGCGTTCCCGTTATTCGTATCTTTGCCGTAACTGTGTCATACGAAATAGAGGTATGATAAACATCGTGAAATGAAAAAAAAATCCTACGCCTAAACTGTGAGTAATCATAATTAATTTCTTTAGGTATGGGTTTGAAATATTTTACCCTATATGCTGTTTCCGTAACAGGAGCGCTGCCTCTTCCACCTGTATAATACAATCTTATATGACAAATTCACATTTTTCTCTTCAGGGTGGCCTCGAATAGTCTAGAACTATTAAGGCCCGTGTTCCTGTGGCTAACATGTAGTCCGCACAGCCACGGAGTTAGACCCTGGCAACTGTTGCTGAGTTTACCTCAGAGTAATGCTCAGACAAACTTGTTGTTGGCTTGTATTAGTTGTCAGCAGGTGAGGAAATATTGTTTTAAGAAAAAAATTGTCATTGCATCTCACATATAGTAAGGTACATAGAGGGAACCTTAATAAAGTGATGATACTCCGTTTCCCCCGCTGTGCCCTTTTATTCGACACATTGTGTGTTGTTGGTGGAGCTCAACGCCGCACTTTATCTGGTCCGAGCAAGAATATGAAAATAATCCATTCTTTTAAGTAGTTTCTCCTAAGTGGGCATCAAACCTAAAACCATCGCATTTACAATTGCACACTTGTGACGGCTTTAACAACATGTTTCTATTATTAATTTATTCCTTACAGATAAGCAATTCAAAACAAATCGAGCAAGCCTATTTAGCTTATTCAGCAGTTTGCGATACTGCCATACATCAACAGAGGATAGAACATATAGTGGCTTTTGTACCAATGCTAGCTAGGATATGTGGGGAGTTGGTTAATCATGGGTAAGTATTGAGAATTTTGTAAAGTCTTTTCTTAGCCTAACATTGTATCCAGTAAATAGGATTGTAGGCACCTGGAAACCTAGACTTAAGACATTCCGTTCCTCGACCGTCGCGTTTATAGTCGCTTCTTGGCGACACGACGACCTCAAGTTTTTACAATTTTTATACAATTTTTGACTTAAAACCTATATTAAGATATTTATTATATATAATTACTCATTTAATATGTAATTATTTCATTCCAGTCGTGATCCACGCGGTTGTTACAACTTAATAGAAAGATGTTTCGCATTAGACGCACCCGAGCTGAAGGTGGTAGCGGGTTTGACGATCACATTGTTAGCAAAGAACTTGGTTAATACATCAGCTTTATATTTACATGAGTTGTTTAATTTGTGTGAGTAGCCATTTTTACTTTTTTTTTAAGTTTTAACAGAGTTTACAAAAAGAATCTAGTGTTAACATATTCCGTTGTCCGCTTTCCGCCCGTCTCGATATATAACTATGTTGACTAATGGAACTCAGCGTGCTTTGTCTCAAAATAGTAGCGAATTAAAAGTAAAGTAACATATAAACACGACACAAGAACGCGGCATTGAGTTCCGCCAGTCAACAGGCAATGTCTGTAGAATTCGACGGAAAGAGGGGAACGGAAATGTCCCAGGTTCCCTCTGCTATGTATCGGATACAGCGTAAAGCTTAAAAATTATGAATTATTAATTATTAATTATATATACATATGTTTCAGGTCTCAACATAATAAGTAAATATGAATACTCAAAAATATGTTTAAATTGTTTTGTTGGACTATCTCTGCAGTGGTTACATTTACCCTCATATTTAACTAACAAAGCTTTAAAAGTAGCATCGAAAATTCTAGAAAATTATGAAAGTAATCAAAAAATCGAGACTGGCTTGTATATGGCGAATTTAAAATCGAATGCAGTGTTTCAATCTTTATTATACATCGATAAAGATTTGTATATTTATTTTAAATTATTGGAAATTTGGGAAAAATTAAGGGATGATCCGGAAAAATTGGATAATTGGTTTGAAAATTTGGTTAAAAGTAATGATGAGTTGAAATTAGATTTATTTGTGTTTATCGTTGGTGTTGCCATGTTGGAGGATGAAATTAGTTTAAAAGCGATTCGAGTTTTAATCGATTTAGTCCGAGTGAAGAAAGAGATTTCTGTGTCAGTGTTGCCAGTTCTAATGTATAAATTGGCGAATGACAAAAATCCCAAAGTTAAATTGGAATGTTTGAAAGGGTTGCCGTTAATGGCTACTACTAAGGTTAGTTTCTTGAATAATAAGATCTGTTTCCTTTTATTATATATCTTTTTTGTATTATAAATGTTATAATTTTAATAGTAATTGAACCTCGGAATTGATACTATTCAATTATATATATCTAATATCAGTTGTCATTTATTTTACCAATTTTATTAAAAAAATTGTTAAATTTAAATGTTATTAGGTTGTCATAAGTTTTCAGCAAAGTTTTTTTTTGTATTACTTAAAATCTTTTATAGTCATCAATACTATTATAATTTTGTTATTATATTTTATCGTGTAATTAATTTTTTGTAGGAAAATGTGCCAGCCCTAGTATCGATATTAAATAAATTGAAATCAAACAAAGGAGTACCAACGTCTTTGTTAATTATGTTATATACAAGTTTAGCTGAAACTCAGGTAATAATAAGTATTTTCATTTATTTTCTTTATTTTTTTACTTTCACATTGTATTCCACAAATAGCAGAATAGACAGTGGGAACCTGCTGAACCTAGAGAACCTAGTGATAATTCACTACGTTGCCATTGACACACTTTTTTTTTAGTCCACTTTTCGCCGGTATTATGGAAACGGAAAATTCTGGAGGCATTGCATGTAGAGTAGCGGAACACAACGCCGCGCCGTATTACCAGGGCGAAAATAAAAAATTAATATTCCATTCCGCCGAGTGGGAATCAAACAGACAACCGTCGCGTTTATAGTCGCCTACAGAAAGAGAGAGCTTCTTACATCGCTCATTCGTTCGACGTGCCCAAACCAAGTAACTAAACTTAACTTTAATATATTTACAGGTACGTTGTTTTCCATATCTACAAGAATTGTTAGTCGATACCACAATGAGGCCGGACGAGCTACGATGGGAGATTGACGTAGCTAAAGCAGTTGCTGTCAAAAGAATTTGTGAACTTAGGTAATTTTACTAATTATTCATATCTTAGCCTTATCATATATGCCGCACGGACCGTCTTAACACTAGGTTCCTAGGTTCCTTCACCTACCTGTGGGATACCTATGTACTTATGTATGTGTGGAATACTGTGTGAAACTAAAATAAAATATTTGTATCTAAAATCTATTATTGTGTATTGTTTACTTTTTAGAGAAAAGTGGAAAATATGTATATTGTTAGAAATCGGAAGCGGTTAACGTTTTTAAAAAAACACGATAAAAACACTTATCGTCTATACGATTCTTAACTATTTGGAAAGAGATACTAATTGCAATAAGTGATATGTATCACCTACTAACAATACTTCACACTAGTTTCCTTCCAATGAGGGCCGTTGTCTACAAGCAACTGCCCCCGATTCTTTTTTTTTCTTTTTACGTTTTCTTCTCTCAGCCCCTCGAAAGGGGAGAGTGGAAACGGCTTCAGGGTGAGACCCTCTGGCCGTGGGTTCAATCTCCGCTCATTAAGATGAACGTGGCGTTGGAGTGGGCCTAAGCCCGGAAAATGCTTCTCAGATGAGACAGGGGGAGGGATGAAGGGATGCGGGAGGGATGAGCTGTATGCTACCTGGGCGGTCTGCCCAGCCAGGTGAGTCCTCCGGTTACCCGGAGGAGGCCCAGCTTAGGCGACCAGCGACCACGGTAGCAGCTCAGGAATTGCCCCCGATTGACACAATTCCACTGCTTTTATAGTTATTTTCACCTAAATCTACATTCTTTTACACGAGTTCGCTAACAATATTATATTTTTAGACCATCAACAAACGGCCTGGAGCTCGTATCAACAATATCATCCATTTTAAACCGATGTACCGACAAGAACAATGCGATTCCAGCGTCTTTAGTGTTGGATGCTTTGTCGTCCCTATGGAGGGGTAACGCCGTGGCGCCTCCCAGCACCTGGAGGGCGTTGGAGCCGCGATTGGGAAGGGATAACAGGCATTTGGTGCAAATTAGGTAAGTTTTCACTTTTAATTCTTAAAAAGGTCAAGATATTTTTTATTATTATTTATTTTTGAGACCAGTCGTGGCGCAGAGGCACAAAGTATGACTGTAAAATCGACTGGTTGTGGGTTCGATCCCCACTCGAGGAAATGAAATATTTATTTATATTTATATTTTCATTTCTTCGCTCTGGTGTCGAGACAAAGCACGCCGTTGAGTTCCGCCACTCAACACCAAATGCCTCCAGAACTCGGCAGAAAGTGGGGAACGGAGTGTCTTAACACTAGGTTCCCTCTGCCTACCCTGCTGTGTGCGGGATACAGCGTGAAGCTGATAAAATAAATAAATAAATAAAATTATTCTTATACTACAAACATAACAGAAAATAGAGTAAAATACACTTACACAATAGTTATTGTAAAACTGAGTGTAAGACACTCTCTATTAATTTCTCTTAATTGAATTCGAAGCTACTACCATCGAGTGTAATCTTATTCCTTCATTTGGATGTATTACACCAATGACATTTATTAAAGATTTTTTTAACGCTAAATTTATTAAAGATTTTTTTACGCTTTTGGAATAACTGTAAAGAAGCTAGTGTTAAGTCACTCTGTTCCTCCATTTACACTCAATTTCCGAAACATTGAAAACACGGAGCATTAACGTAAACGTAATTAACACGGCATTCTCTCAAAGTGATATTGTAACCGCGAAACGGTTATTGTGTGATCCTTTATCGAAGCCGATAAAGACAAGAAAACGTGACGGAAAATCTGTAAGAGACATTGACGACATCCTTTGTACATTGAAGGAAGCTGATCCTGAAGTTCTTCCGACCTTTGTCGCACGAGAGTTGCAAAAACTGTTTGCGAACCTCCAGTCCTTTTCGACCATGTCGATGTAACACAAATACTTAAGGACTTAGTAAAGATGCACCGTGATGTTAATGATATTTCTCGAACCTATGCAAGTAAGGAGGATTTAAATATATTGAAACATGATATTGAAACATTAAAAGGGGTCTCAGTGGCAAATAACTTATCTAGAAATATAAATTCTAAGAGGGGCGCGAGTGTGTTAGAAAGTTTTGAATGCAGCAGTGGTCCTATGGGGTTGCATCCTATAAGCAGTGAGAAGGATTATTACGGGGATCGCTGCTCATTATCTCCAAAAATAAAAAAAAACAATTATGAAAAACAACATTCTGAAGTGGGAAGAAGTGAAATAAAATCATCAACCGAACAGATGACTAACGTTGTATCACCTGCTTACGTTATTGAGTCAGCTGAGAGCGGATTGCTCGAAACGGTAAACAATACGAAGGCACTCCCGAGCGACCGCGTGACTCATGCGTCGATTGTACCTACGCCGATAATACCATCTGATGCGCCGTGTTATAATGACCGCACGTCGCAAGAGAAAAAATCTTACTCTCAAGTTTTGAAACATGGTGAAAGCACTCGTCTAGAAGAAAATAAGCAATGGGTATTAGTACAAAAAAATAAAAATAAATTAAAAAATAGATTTATTGGTAATAAAGGGAAAGCTATTGTTGAATCAAATGTGAATTTTAAAGCTGTGGATATACGAATCCCGTTGTATATTTATAATATAGCAAAAAATGTGACGAAAGAGGACATTATAAGTTACGTAAAAAATAAGACCGATGTGCCAGTTGATTTGAAAACAGTTGTTATGAAAATGCCAAAAGATTACGATGCATACAAAGTCTATGTGCCTAAAAGTAAAATAACATACTTTTTAAAAGATGAATTTTGGCCGGGAGGAGTGGCCTTTAGGCGTTTTATAGACTTCAAAGGAAGACATCGAAGCGGCTATATGCCGAATAGTGGGTACTATTCGGCATATAGCCGCTTCGATGTCTTAATATACAACAATAATGGAAGTTATGACAAAAATTGTTAGTTTCAACTGTAGGAATGTTCAACGGTCTGTTGCTTGCTTGAGATCTTTCTGCCAGGAAGCTGATATTATTGCCTTACAAGAGACATGGCTTTTACCACATGATCTCCACTTTTTGGGGACAATAGATGTTGACTTCGCTTTTACTGGAAAATCAGCAGTAGACACTTCTCAGGGCATCCTTCGTGGAAGACCGATGCGCGAGTCGAGAAAATTATTTAAAACTAAATTAAAATATTGTCAAAAAAATGAAAAACAAATAAAATTGGATATTATTGCTCAAAATTATGCTAATAAAGATTTTAATAAATTTTGGAAAAACACTAAAACGCGCCCACTGGTCTGAAATACGCAGGGTTGCACTTGCCAAGAGTTCTTACAATGTTCTTTAATCTATGTATGAGCCATTGTTATCTCTATATATAATAAGACAGTAAAAATATTTTGTCTGTACATTTAGTAATTTTGACTGAAATGGATAGAGGGACACTTAAAAAGAATAATAGAAAGCAAAAA
>JAAIXJ010001711.1:19035-74054 GCA_013403705.1 Heliconius hermathena
TCATTATAGTTGTCAATCAATTCTGCTTATTAAATCAATAATCATGTATTTTAAGCGGGCGAAGCCGTGGGCGGGCCGCTAGTTTACCGAATAAATTGATGCACACTATTGTTGTGCCTATTGTAAAGAATAGAACGGGGGATGCCTCCGACTTGTCCAATTATAGACCTATATCCTTGGTTACGGTCATAGCCAAGGTGCTGGACGGTTTGCTTGACAGAAAATTGGCCGATACTATAAAAATTCATGACTTACAGTTTGGTTTTCAGCCTGGTCTATCTACAGAGAGTGCCATTTTCTGTCTCAAGCAGACCGTGCAGTACTACACTGCTCGAAAAACGCCGGTATATGCTTGCTTTTTGGATTTGTCGAAGGCATTCGATTTAGTTTCTTACAATTTATTGTGGAATAAACTACAGTGTGAAACCAATCTGCCTTCCGATGTTATATCAATATTTAAATATTGGTATGACAACCGGAGGAATTGCGTCAAATGGGCTGGAACACAGTCGGATGAGTACGGGTTAGAATGTGGAGTGAGGCAGGGGGGATTGACCTCACCAAAACTTTTTAATTTTTATATTAATAAGCTGATCGAGGGGCTCAGCAGCACCTACATTGGATGCCATGTAGGCGGGACGTGCATCAACAATATCAGCTATTCAGACGATATGGTGCTGCTGAGCCCGTCGATCGGTGCTTTGACTAAGTTGATTCGCATGTGTGAAGAGTACGCGGTGGCACATGGGCTCAGATATAACGCATCTAAAAGTGAGTTCATGATTTTTCGGGCGAGGAACGTGAGGACTCAAGGGACAGATACTAGTGTTGATTTAGGGGGCTATCAGTTAAAAAGAGTTGACCGATTTAAATATCTGGGTTACTGGGTCACTGAAACTTTGTCAGACACGGTGGATATAGAAAGAGAGCGTAGGGCGCTGTCTGTCCGCTGTAACATGTTGATTCACAGATTTGCACGTTGTAGCCAACAGGTCAAACTGACGCTTTTCAAAGCCTACTGTCAAACATTCTGCACGTGCGGTCTGTGGGTCAATTTCATGCGGCGGACATACAGCGGACTGCGCGTCCAAGATAATAACGCTTTTAGGATGTTGTTTGATTTGCCGCGCTCTTGTAGCGCGTCGTCGATGTTTGCCGAGTCGCGTACCGACTGTTTCCACGCGATCTAAACATATGCCCGTGAACGCTGGCGTTCCTCAAGGCTGTGTGCTGTCCCCCACGCTGTTTCTTCTGCATATCAATGACATGTTAGAGGATTCTAGCATTCATTGCTATGCAGATGATAGCACGGTGGACGCTGTTTACTCCGGCCGAGCAAGTCT
This sequence comes from Heliconius hermathena, assembly GCA_013403705.1. Taxonomy (NCBI): domain Eukaryota; kingdom Metazoa; phylum Arthropoda; class Insecta; order Lepidoptera; family Nymphalidae; genus Heliconius; species Heliconius hermathena. Next base: position 20,379 of record JAAIXJ010001711.1, read on the forward strand.
TTCTCGGGAAAACGCCGAACAGTGCCGAAATAAACTTGTGTCTTCCGTTGAGGCATCCCTCAACAATGTCTCCTCATGGGGTGAAAGGAACCTAGTTCTAATCGGAATTTTCTAACCGCACAGTACGACATAAGCTGAAATATCATCCTCACCACCTGGATACATGGCAATCCACTACTGTGCGGTTTCGTAGGAACTTCCTTCCACGCACCACGGAACTGTGGAATGGCCTACCCGCGGCAGTGTTTCCAGGTCGATATGACATGGGTACCTTCAAAAATGCGCGTCTATCTCCACCTTAAAGGCCGGCAACGCACCTGTAGCTCCTCTGGTGTTGCACGGGGCCGTGGGCGGCGGTAATCACTTAACATCAGGTAACCCGAACGCTCGTTTGCCTTGTCCTTTTCCATAAAAAAAAAAATCATCAGAAAGCGGTGCGCCTCACTGTGGGCGCAAGTGCGCGGAGCATCGAACTCCATCCTGAGCGCATTGGCTGACCGATGGGACTCCCCATTGCTTAGTCGCTGAGTAAGGCTTCATGCTCCCACTGCTCGATATTGTCACTAGAGTAGGAGTCTCATCGGAAGCTAGTTTATGTATGTTTATATATTTATATGTATGTGTGTGTTTAGAATAAAAAAAATGAATATGTACTAACATAATGTAAGTTTTAAATGTAACTAACAAGTGGACCAAGTCTTAATTAAATAAAATTATTATTATTATTAAAATTTAAATACTTTATGATGACGACGCTCATAAAAAACTTAGAAAGCTGAAATTTGTGGTGTTGGTTCCTTGGAATGAGGCAATTAAGAGGGAGAAAACGAGATGAACAATTTACTGTAATGACTACGGGAAAAAGATAAACAGCATATTACATTACACATTCCAAAAATCATAAATATGGAGTTGCGATCTATACTAACTTTCTGCTCTCTTTTTTCCCCCAGTCTCTGCAATCTGTTATCAGAGATACCATCACTCCGCGTATCCACACCGGAGTATGATAAGTTGATAACGTCCACAACATCCAAGCTGTGGCTGTTCATATCTGAGAGCAATCAGCCTTCAGTGATAGAGGCGGCGTGCAGGGCGCTGGCGAAGTATGAAATTGAGGATTACAAGTTGAAGGATATACCTGAGGTGAGTTGCGTTGCCGGTCTTATAGACGCGCCGGTCGTGTCGGTCGAAATAAATAGACGCGCTTTTTGAAGGTATCCAAGTCATATGGACCTGGAAACACTGCCCCAGGTAGGCCATTCCACAGTAGTGTGGTGCGTGGGGGAAGTTACTACGAAATTGCACAGTAGTGGAGTGCCACGTATCCATGTGAAAATTCGGCAGCAGGTAACAGGTCAAATAGTTCTCCAGAACACTCCCCATGATAAATGCAGTAGAGAACGCACAGCGAGAATACGTCTCTATGCAAAGTGATTATATAATAGATTATTTGTTAATAGTTTCATAGTTTGTCAATGCGTTGATTCGATATCTTTTATTATATATATAAAAATTGAGTAATTGATTTTTTTAGCAGTCTTCTATCTTTACACTTTCTTTTTAATTTTATTTAGCTTCTCGCTCTCTTCCACATATAACAGGGTAGACGGCCATTGAAACATTGCATGTTGGATGGCATGTTAATTTGTTACCAGAACGAGGAAATGAAAGTAGTCCATTTTCCCGGTAAGGTATCGAACCTACAACTCCTGCGCCATGGCGACTTTACCCAATCTAATAGTAATAATATTTTTCCCAGATATACAGGAAAACAGTGAAATTACCACCATCCCACTGCAAGACGCCGGTCGACGCCGCCAGAAGACCTGAGGACGTGCTCGACTACGTGCCTTGTAAGGAAATGTTTGTTTATTACACGTATTTTGTGGGATATAGAAAGATTAATTGGAATTATTCCGTTCTTTCTTACCAGATAGTTAACGATACCACGGAATATTCTTCTTTGCTTCTCTTTATTGATCCGCATTTTTTAATCTGTTAAAAAGTTATTTATTGTGGGTGAAATAAGTAAATAAATTTTATCTGAATGAAACGCCTGAATGAAAAAACTAATTGAAGTATATTTTTGAGGCCAGTCGTGGCCCCGGGGCGTAAACTTGTGACTGTAAACTCAACTGGTTGTGGGTTCGATTTCCACTTGAGGAAATGAAATTATTTAATATTTTCATTTCTTCTCTCTGGTAACGAGGCAAAGCGCGGCGTTGAGTTGTTGAGTCAATGTCTCCAGTATTCAGCGGAAAGTGGGTAACTGGGAACCGGAAGCATCTAAGGGTATAACGTGAAGCTAAACAACAAATATAATTAAATTTTAGAGCGTTTGAATAATTTTAATGCATACTTTTAGGTAGAATGCTGGAATAAAAGTAACCATATCAGCATTTCTAGTATGCAGAAAATTAGGAGAGAATCATAGCAATAGCTTCTTTTAATTTTTTTCATCTTTACGTTAGCAAGATAGACAGAGGGTACCTGGGAACCTCGTTTCTAGGGCCTCTTTGATAGGAATTTGTCAAAATAATGAACTAGTTATTTGAATTTAAACCCACAACCATCATTCCCAAGTAGAATTACTCATCATATCGTAGGTAGTTTAAATGCCTTTTAAATGCCTTTCCAGGTGAAATATGGCCAGAAGTATACAAAAACACGAACCAATCAGCTCTCCCCGGGATCCAGCACCTCGTCTCAACTTTAATGGAGATGGAGATCAAGGGGTACAGGAGTGGTGTCTACCAACAGAGCAGGGAACCCTCCACGTTGAGTCACATGCCCCCAGCGAGTATTGTTCGGGGGGTACTTGAGGGGTTTAAGAGACAGGTGAAGGCCTATATGTATGTCATAAACCTCATTGGTACTGATGGATCACCACATCGACCGGGGGTTTAAGGATGTTACTGTAAACGTGACGGTTGTGGGTTCGATTCGTACTTGAGAGAATAAAATATTTAATTTTTGCATTTCCTCGCTCTGGTAACAAGACAAATGGCGGCGTTTGTTCTGCCACTTGAGTGTTTATTTTATTTTCGTTTTATATGTTTTGATAAATTTGATTGGTCTCTTGGTTGCTTGATAGTAAAATAGTGAACCTTTTTGTTGGGTCACATATCCCCCGCGAGTATTACCCAAGTTCAAGAGACAGGTGGGCTTGATAACTTGGAGATATAAAATGTTCAATTTCATATATTTCCTAGTATTAATATGATACCCTTAATTTTTGTTAAATCTTTTAAGCAAATCATGTAATAGCAAGATTTTAACTCTTTTTTTTTAATAATTAAATATCCTCTATCAAATAGGACGCTAAACATTTTTATATGATATTTCAATATATTTAAAAATCTTAAATTTAAGAAATGCACTTTAAAGTATTATGAAATCATAAATATATTTTCCATTATTTTAGATTTCATTCTAAAAGAAAAAAAATGTCCACTAGGTTCACACTTCAATGCCAGATATGTTAATTCTCCTGTATGTAAAAGGGATTTTTAAACAATAAATTATAAGAACATCTATTTTTAACAGATAACCACTCCATCATACGACTACCCTGAAGCAGCTCTCCTCACCATCCTCCAGACCCTCGGATCAGACTTCTCCAAGCCCCTCCCCCCTTTCGACCTGAACTTCCTCCACGAGGTCTTCCATCAAGGGCCAGCTTGGAAATCAGGAGTTGTGAAGTTGGCAGCGAGACAGGCCCATACTTCCGGATCGTCCAAGCGATTGGTGGAGAACTTCGTAGTTAATGTAGTTCCGGAAAAGAGTGAGGTTAGTTGTTTTTTACTTGAAGATCCTCCACGAAGTCTTCCATCAAGGAATAGCTTAGAAGGCAGGCAGTTGTAAAATTAGTTTCGAGACAAACGCATATTTCCAGATCTACCAAGCCATTGGTACAGAATTTAGTGGGTAATGTTATATTGGGGATGAGTGGAGTTAATTTTTTTGTTTATTAAGTTTTCTTTTAGACTCTCTCGCCTTTTGAACTGAACTCTCTCCTCGAGGTCTTCCATCAATACTTTTAAAAATATGAAGAAAAAAAACATTCACTCCCCTATTATTAAAGAAATATCACAAAAAAATTATAAAAATAATCTTAAAAAAGTATAACATAAGAAAATCTTTAAATATTTTTTATCAAATTTTATTTTGATTAATTTCCAGCCTACCGACATAACGTTATTCTTCGAGAACCTTCCAATATTCTGTCGTACGTTACCACCAAACACAATACGGCCTACTATAGAGCGTTGTTTAGCGGATTCCTTCAGCCAAGAATCGAACCTGGACCTCTTCATACAAGAACTGGACTTAATAAGAGAAAGCTTAGAAAGTGATATACATGATGCAAATAGAACGTTATTGTCTCAAATTGTGGAGAATTATTTCGCTGTTATAGGAGATGAACATGTGGTAAGCTCTTTTTGTGTTTAAAGTTAATTAGTATTTTTTGGTAGAGTTTTGAAAGTAGACTATTACACATTATAAAATAAATAAATCAGCTTCACGCTGTATCCCGCACACAGCAGGGTAGGCAGAGGGAACTTAGTGTTAAGACACTCCGTTCCCCACTTTTTGCCGGATTCTGGAGGTATTGTGTGTTAAGTGGCAGAACTCAACGCCGCCCTTTGCCTCAGCGCCAGAGCGAAGAAATGGAAATATAAATTTAAGTAAATATTTCATCTCCTCGAGTGGGGATCGAACCCACAACCACACACTTTGTGCCGCTGCGCCACGACTGCCCTCAATTATATTTATAATATATTTCGGATTTGTTATTTAATAAATTGCTATTCCTATAAGTATAAATGAACGTGGCAAAATCAGAAACGTATTTTGTTTATCTGTGGGTCTATTTATTACAATCAACTTTTGAGTAAGTCTTGACCGATTTTGAGATAAATTTGAATTTAAATAATTTAAAGAGGCCGGTCGTGGCGCAGCGGCACGAGGTGTGACTGCAAAACCGACTGGTTGTGGGTTCGATCCCCACTCGAGGAGATGAAATATTTACTTAAATTTATATTTCCTTTTCTTCGCTCTGGTGTCGAGGTTAAGCGCGGCGTTGAGTTCTGCCACTCAACACGCAATGCCTTCAGAATTCGGCAGAAAGTGGGGAACGGAGTGTCTTGACACTGGGTTCGCTCTTCCTACCCTGCTGTATTTGGGATACAGCGTGAAGCTAATTTATTTTATTTAATTTTTAAATATTTCATTTTCTCGAGTGGTAATAAAACCCACAAACTGTCACGTTTACTCGTACGCTTGCATCCCAGTTACACGATCAGCCTTTGCAAAAATATTTGAATTTAATATATTTTTTTAGGCGTGGCCTACGTACGTGAGCACTTGTAGAACACTCTCAACAAAGTATCTGGAGCGTATGACGTCACCGTCCGGCTGGTGGGAGGTCACGGGTTCACTTCTGCGCAAGACAATTTCAGTTAGGAGCGCTTTGGCGGCGTTAACCGACGTGAAGGCACCGTTGCTGTGGTTGAATGAAGCTATTGATGCGCACGCCGGGTGTATTACGTAGGTTTTTATTGAATCAGCTTCACGCTGTATCCCGCACACAGCAGGATAGGCAGGGCGAACCTAGTGTTAAGACACTCCGTTTCCCGCTTTCCGCCGAGTTCTGGAGTCATTGCGTGTTGAGTGGCGGAACCCGACGTTGCGCTTTGCCTCGACGCCAGAGCGAAGAAATGAAAATATAAATGTAAGTAAATATTTTATCTCCTCGAGTGGGGATCGAACCCACAACCAGTCGATGTTACAGTTACACTCTGTGCACAGAGCTTTTAACAGGGCTTTTATTGTTTTTATGTAAATTGGTTGATTTAGATTACACTATTGTGATTCCCCACATTCTGCCGAGTTTAAGGTGGGGAATGGAAGTGTCTTAATGGGAAACGGGGTATCTTAACACTGCCTACCACGTTGTATGCGAGATACAGCGTGAAATGAAAGAACTATTGTGATGCAATTGTGTTGCATTCTTACGAGATGGTTTTAGGGTCCAATCTCAATCCCCTAGGCTGAATAGAAAACTTTTCATCTCTATATATAATAAGACAGTACAAATATTTTGTCTGTACATTTAGTAATTTTGACTGAAATGGATAGAGGGACACTTAAAAAGAATAATAGAAAGCAAAAAGATTTTTTTTGAATTGCCTGTCTGTCTGTCTGTCTGTCTGTCTGTCGACATATTTTTGTCCGCATTTTTCTCTGAAAGTACTGAACCGATTTACTTGAAAATTTCACCAATTGCTTTGTTTTAACTCAACTTAACTACTAAAGTTTAGTTCATCAAAATCGGTTCATTAAAAAAAAAGTTATCGTCATTTGAAAGAAGTCGTAATTAATTCAACACAGAGATAAAGAACGATCTTGAAAGAAATATCAAGTAAATACAAAGATTTTTTGGTTGGTTCGTTCATATAATATATGTAACTAATTTAAAAACTGTACAGGAGTTAATATGCAATTATTACAGTTATTTTACAAAGAATATTATGAATCCTTCAAATCAATAATTTAACATTTAAGGCTGTTTCTGAATGAGTAAATTAAATTATTCACTGACATCAGCACATTTAACAGAGTATATTATATAGGTAAAAAGAACATAAAGTTACAAAAATATATACGTGTAATACATAATTAGCTTTATGTATATTTTATAAATATCAAATATCAACAATGGTCGTATTTTTTTATTTAAAACAATCAAAAATTCTTTGACGATAATGTCGTAAAAAAAATCATATTAGAAGTCATTATAGTTGTCAATCGATTGTGCTTATTAAATCAGTAATCATGTATTTTAAGCGGGCGAAGCCGTGGGCGAGCCGCTAGTATCTAATAATTGAATTTTAGATTATTTAATAGTTAATATTTTTTTAAGGTGTAATATTTTTTAATTCTGGATATGACATTACGGAATTTCATATATTAACATTGACCATTTTTTATTTGAAAAGTATTAAATAAGAAAAGTTTTAAAAGAATTTTCCACAATATTTTTTTTCCTATGAAGACTTTTTTTTAAATTTTCTATTTTTATATTGCTTATAATAGTTTTACTACTCACGTCGGTTATCTATAATAGCACAAATTATAATCATTAAAGCACTTTTTGTGGAAAACGCAACTGTCTTAACCCTAGGTTCCCAGGTTTCCTACCTACCCTACTATGTGCGGGATACAGCGTGAAGCTAAAAAATAGTTTCTAATTCTAAAAGTTTCATCAAAATCGATTCAGCTTTTGCATATAATATTGTAGGGAGCAAGAATATTCCCTGCGTTGCATGTTGCCGGCGTTGCAAGCTGCTAAGATACAGGAACAGTCAACAAAAGAGTGGTTCTTACAACTGCTGGCGAGGACGCAAGTTGCTTTTAAAGAGTAAGTCATAAGTTTCTACACATTTACCTAAAAAAAATTTTCTTTCCTAAGTTTGGAATAACACTATAAAAATATTAAATAATATAATTCTTCAAACTGATTTGTCGATACATGTATGATGCGGGTTCAAATCACTTTGTAAAGAAAAACAATAAATATTTTTTTCTTAACCAACATAGTTACGTTGGTTTTTAACTTTTGTTAATAGAATTTTAGTAATTCTTAAAATAATTTTACTTTATTACTTATCATTTACACAGAACAGAAAACGAATCGACGAAACTGTACCTTTGCGACGTGTTTTTCCTGTCAATAATAATATTCAGCGGTCACTGGTCCTTCGAGCCGGCCCTTCATCATTTAGTTAGTGACCGTACTCTCCGCGTCTCTGCATTACCCCCAGCTGTGCTTAGTGTCGCCGGACAATGGAAGGACTGCGTATCGCAGGTATTATTTTTTAGTTTCACACTTCATCCCGCATTTAGCAGGGTAAACAGGGAACCTAATGTTAATACATTTTTTTCTCTACTTTACGACCAATTTTCGAAATATTGAGTGGCGGAACTCAGTCTTTTGCGTTGTTAGCAGGGCGAGAAAATGAAAGTAATAAATACTTCATTCCCCCGAGTGGAAATCGAATTCACAACCGTCGCGTTTCCAGTCACAAGTTGTGCAAAGGAAGTGAGGAGTTTCACCACATTAAACGCAATGACTAGAAAATTAAGGGGATTCGATCGTTTTAATATTAGACATATAAAGATGTAAAAAAACAATATTTACAATAATATTTTTTTTTCTATTTCTTCTAGTTATTAGAATGGTTCATACACACCCGTGACCTCATCCGGGAACCGAACACGGTACGTTGTTGTCAGCGAGCGCTACTCGCACTGAGACATACGGAACAATTTGTTACACAAAAAATATGGACCAGAATGTAAGTATATTCAAAATTAATTTTATATCCCTGCCCTGGTAAATAAGACGCAGCGTCGAGTTTATTTGAGTTTTGAGAATTTGTTTTAATTTATGATGAAAAGCGGAGAATGGAGAGATTGGACACTAAGTTTAAGATAATTAATTGGAAAAATCTTTAAACATGATTAGTACCACGTTTATGTAGAAAAAAGCTAATGTTAAGAAATTTCGTTCTTCACATTTTCTATAACATTAATTTGAACTTTGCTCGGAACTTAACGCTGCGCTTGGTCTTATCAGTGGGAGGAAATAAAAATTATTTAAATATTTTCTTCAGTGGGAACTGAACCCACAACCATCGCGTCTACATCACTTGGCGACGGATGACGTTTAAACATTACAATTTATTATATATTACATAAGGGTAAAAAACCAATTACGTCTTAATTTATAATTAAATTATATACATAAAAAAACAATAGACAATGTAAATTATTAATGATTAAAAATATTCTGTGTTTTTATGCCGCATTCAGGAGAGGTATAGAGGAGGTGTAAATGAATGGTTTGTTCTATTTCTCAAATAATAATTAATAATTATTAATAATATTCTAATTATTATTGATAAATTGAATAAATCTTTTGAATTTTGTTTTGATTCACGTAATTATTATATTTGCTTATTATTTTTTTTTCATTTAATGATTAAAATAATCATTTATTAACTATATTGTGTTTTATATTAAAATTATTATTCTTATATTAGAATGTAAGGCTACATTTTATGCTTAAAATCGTCATCTGTGTGAATAACTCTTTCTAAAAGGTCGTTTTAGACATTCTACAATATTTTTTTTTAATAAAAGATATTTATTTATAGAAAATAAATTTATATATAACTACTAAAATTGTAAAGTTGAATGATTGTCAGGATTGATGTTTGTTTCACTATCAAGAAAAAAAATACTGAACGGATTTGGACATGTTTAAGACATATTAACTTTACGTTAATATATCTTATACTTCAGGATAACACATAGGCTATAATTGTTTTGTTTAATTTGGCTATAATATAAAATGAAGCGGGCGAAGCCTCGTCCGGCCGTTTGGTTGTGGTTGGCTAATAGGTAAACATGTTTTTAATATAAATATTAACAATATTTTTTTTCCTTTCAGTGAAAGCAATTTTGAGAATATTGCCATCTCAATGGAGGATTAGTTATAATTTAATATTCAATGTTGACATAATCCTAATTGTTATTTATTGTATAATAGTACTGTAACAAAGAATTTCATCTTCTTTAAAAAAAAAAACTTTTTGTATGTCCTGTAACTGTGTAATCTCAAAAATGTATATTAAACAATTATTGCAATATAATTTAATTATAGATTTGTTATAATTTATAATTTTTTTGACAGTGAGGCCATTTGTGGAAAATGGGGAACGTATTTTGGTAGGGAAAATGGGGACGGAGTGTCTTAACACTAGGTTCCCACTGTCTACAATACAGTGTGGAGCTAAAAGTAATATTGACAAAATTCGTTTTATAAGGTTAACTCAAATGTAGAATTGAAAAATAATAACTATGTATTACTGACTAATTTTATTTAATATTTTTTATATTTATATGTCATACATTAATTAATAAATAAATAATACATACATTCAATAAAAAAAACTGTTGAGACCAAAGCTGTTGTTTTATTTTCATTCAAGACCTAATACATATAATTATAGATTAAATATCATTTTATTCACTTTACTACTGTCATATAAGAAATATTATTATATATTTGATTAATATTCAAAAATAGCTATAAAAGTGCTATGGATGTGGGTTCGATTTCCACTCAATTTTACAGTTGGATACCGTCCCAGACACTAATACCAGAATTTCAAAATATTAATAATATGAATATTATGTTTTACACTTAAGCAAAGCATTTTATTACAAATAGTTAATTAATTTTTCTATTACATTAATTCAAAAATAATGAACCTTAATACATTCTCATAAAGTCTATACAAACATAACTATTAAATTTTTTTAAACATTTTTACGTAATGTAAAAAAAATATATGTTTTCTAAATAAGTATTTTTCTTTCCTAAATGTGGAATAACACTTAATTTTTTTTTAAAAATATTTAATAAATAGCATTCTTTCTTGTCAGATGATAATTTTTAGTAATTATCTTTGGGTAGCGGAAATTTGTAAAAATCTCCCTACAGAGATGCTAACAACATAAATAAGTTGTAACAAGCGTATAAAAATTTCGACGTAGCTTGGCGAGAACGCATGGCTTAGTGGTCAGAGCGCCTGGTCGGTTTCCAGGAGGCGCGGGTTCGAGTCCCGCTGCGTTCAAATTTTTATACGTTTTCTAAATAAGTATTTTTCTTTCCTAAGTGTGGAATAACACTTTAAAAATGTTTAAAAATATTTAAAAAATAGTTTCTCTCTTGCCAAACGATAATTCTTAGTAATTATCTTTGGGTAGCGGAAATTTGTAAAAATTTCCCTACAGAGATGCTAACAACATAAATAAGTTGTAACAGGCGTATAAAAATTTCGACGTAGCTTGATGAGAACGTATGGCTTAGGTCAGGGCGCCTGGTCGGTTTCCAGGAGGCGAGGGTTCGAGTCCCGCTACGTTAATTTTTTTTACGTTTTCTAAATAAGTATAACTATTCTAGTCTTTTAATATATGTACAGGGTTTTTAATTGTTTATGAATACATATAATAAAATACAATTTCTACTTTTTTACAGATAATTATGTTAATAATTTTTCGTATCTACCTTAATAGATTAAGGTAAGATTAATATGCAAATTTAATAAAAATAAAATATTACAATTTATATACAAATTTCAGACCAAAATTAAATCATCCAACAAGATAAACTTTTGAATATAAATATGTTTAGTACTTCCTAATAATTTACAATGTACTTTCAAAAATGTATAGTACAATAATAAGTTAAGCTGCTAATTTTGATTGTTTGACTACAATTAGTTATGAGGCCAGTTGTGCCACAGGGGAACAACACATTGCACATAGGCATGTTGTGGGTTCAATTCCCACACGAGGTAATGCAATATTTAATAGTTTCATTTTCCTCACTCTGTAAACAAGACAAAATGAATTCCGTTATTAAGGTGCTTAACCTTAATTTAACCTTAACAACACTGTTCTACAGGATACATTGTAAAGATAAAACAAAAACTACAATTACAAAACCGGTTACCCAACCAATTACAACAAAATATAATATAGCTATTTATCATCATTATACCTAACAATCTAATCACTCAACATATTAATTAAACACACCTCCACATTAAATTCCTTTACAATTTGACTACATAAAATGATTACCACTTTAATTCCACTATACAAAAGTGGTCACCTTTCACCCACATCTATAGCTAGAAGTCTATCAATTTAAATATACACATTTCAATGCATTTCTCTAAAGGCCTTATTAATAAACTGCATCCAATTCCAATATCGATCTTGGGATGCCGTTTTCATTCCTAAATTTTGATTTTGAATGGAAACAGCATCTCAAGACCTATCTCAGAGTTGAGAGTGATTTATAAGCCTAGGTTGTTTAAGCTACACATAATAATCACAAAAGTGGTCACCCATCCACTCCACATTTCACCAAATCTCTCCAACCACTGATCACTAATACACAACTAAGTTCAATCACTATGTTTAATAATCACATATCACTTTCACTATACAAAAATAGTCACCCATCCACCCTCATCCATTACCAAAGGTGCTTAACCTAAAGTGTTTGCGCATCCCGCGCCCTCCTATCTCAGAGGGCGGTCTCGTCTGGTCCTTTGAGCTCAACTGGGCTTTTTATTGGTACTCTGATCACATCCTCTTCTATTTTAGCTTCTACAGGCATATTCTGGAGAAAAAAAATATTATTATTATAAATAGTTTTTATTATTATTATAAAATATAATTTATAGTCCAAAGAAAGCAGTTGTGGTGCAAGGGCACACGCGTGCGATTGTAAACGTGAAAGGTTGTGAATTCGATTCCCACTCGAGGAAATGAAATATTTAATATTTTTTTATGGTAACAAGCACAGTGCGGCGTCGAGTTCCACCAACAAACAATGCCTCCAGAATTCGGTGGAAAGTGGGGAACGGAAGTATCTAATAAGAATGGAGTGGATGGAAACCAATGAATATTTCAATATATATGTATAAATACCTCCAAAGCCGTGTAGTGCGCGGGTCTGTGCGCCGTGCGGAGTCGCGCCGCGTCCAGGAGGCGCGGCCGGCGCTGCGGGCTGCGGCCGCTTATACAGGACACGGACTTTAGAAGGCGAGCACTGGGAATGTTAATTGAATATTATACAAGGAATATTATATTGTTACGGGTTCTTGGATAATAAAAGAATGTTATTTGTTATATATACGTATGATATAATAAACAAAACCAACAACCTTAATAAATCTTCAAAAGATATAAAATATAACAAAGCTTAGGTACTACTTAACTATTACTAAATTACTACTAGATCTTATGATATCTAATAGGGCGCCAGGAGAGTTTTTTATTTCATGTTGAAGGAACTCTGCCAAAACCAGCTTCGACTATTCCAGGGCTTTATATATGAACTGCTGGATTTTTAGTAATCCACTGAGCATAGGGCGTTTCGATAGGCTACGACAACACAAACATCAATTAATTAATATTAAAAATATTTATATAGTTTCTAAAATTGCCTTATAAGTAAGACTTACCCCTATCGCAGTGAGAAAAAAAAACACAGTAACTTGAATGTCCACTCTAGCAAGTTCTAGGCATATTTCTTAAATTCCAAAAATTATATCAGTTACGAGCGTTCATTTCAACATTTATTGGTATAAAACCGACACACATCCATCTCCGTTGAACTCTGTTTAAGGGATCCTACTACCCACACGTTACACATATGATTGAAATAAAATACTAATAATTAATATCAAAACAAAATAAAAATCAGTGTGCATAAAGTCAGATTTGAACTCGGGTCGCGACTTACTAAATTCGCACCGATAGCCGCTGCGCTGTTAGACGCTATAAGCACTTATTAAAATTTCCTATCTCATAATAATATTTCGTTCATTATTAATAATTTAAGGCCGTTTTGGCCCTATAGCACAATGGTGATTGTAAACGTGACGGTCGTGGGTTGGATTCCCAATTGGGGAATATTAAAAATATTTTAATTTTTCATTTTCTGCTTCTGGTAGTTAAGCAAAGCATATCGTTGGTTTTCGTCATTCAACACGCAATAAGCAGATCATCTTCCCAGCGTCTTATTTGTCTGCCTCTTCGGCGTTTTCCATCTCAAGGATACCATTCAATTACATTTCTTGTCATTTTTCCTTATTGGATCTCTAATATGGCCAGTCCATTTCCATTTCAGACTCTTTATCTTGTAGATAAAGTGTAGGTCACATCGGTCACTCTGGTTTTTTCCCTGATTTCCCATGTTTGGCAGCCATATGTCATGACCGGTAGAATACAGGTATTAAAAACTTTTCAGACACAGGTATTGGTTTATTTAACATGACCTCCTTAAGATACCAGTATCTTGACTAGCTGTTTGTAACTCGCCTTTGTATTTCTTTAGACATTTCTTGGTATGGGGAAATTGTTTGGCCGAAATAGATATAGTCATCTCCATATTCAAGTGTTTGATTGTTGACTTTTATTCCTATTTTGGAGCTGTATGTCATTGCTTCTGTTTTATTTATATTCATTGTCAATTCCACTTTATCACTCTCCATGATTAGTTCATAACATCTTTTGGAGGGTTTCAAGGTTTTCTGCGAATATTACTAGATCATCAGCAAACCTGAGATGGTTCAGCTTGCTACCATTTATGTTTAACCCCAGATGTGTCCAGTCTAGTTTTCTGAAGACATCTTCCAGTACAGACGAGAACAATTTTGGAGATAGAGGGTCTCCCTGTCTCACCACTTTCTTAATTTGAAACTCATTTCCAATTTTTTCCAGTTGTACCCTGGTAGTACTGTTCTCATATATCTGTTTTATGATCCTAGTATATTTTCTGTTTACTCCCTGATTTTCCAGTGCCTTGTAGACGTGTTTATGTATTAGCGAGTGCTTTATTATAGTCAAAAAAAGTTATGTAATTTCCCCGTACTCATTGTATTTCTCCATGACTTGGTTTGATCGATCGTTGAAAAATCAGAGCGAAAGCCCGCCTGTCCTTTGGGCTGTTATTCATTCAACCCCTTAGTCAACCTTCCAAGAATGATTTTTGAAAAAATTTTTTATAAATTGGTCATCAAGCTGATCGGTCTATAGTTTTCTTTTTTTTCCTTGTCTCCTTTCTTATGTATAAGAAATATTATCGATTTTATCCATTGTAATGGTATTTGTTCTTTATTTAATATTTCGTTATAGAGTATTTCCAATGGCTTGTCTATGATATTGATGATGGATTTTAGAAGTTCATTTGTAATTCTGTCGTCGCCTGGTGCTCTATTGTTTTTTTTTTTGTGATTGAATGACTTTACTTATTTCACTATTCATAATATTTGGTACTTCGTCATCAGAGGAACTGCATTGTTTTTCTGTTTCTGTAATGTTATATAGTTCACTATAAAAGTTAGTGGCGATTTTCCCTATATCTTCTCTTCTAGCAAAAGTTTTTTCTAGCCCGCCATGGATTCTTTTTTTCAGATTCGGCATCCATAGAGTATAGTCCTGTAGTTGTTTGATAGCCTTTTTAATACCGCCTGTTTTCTCTATTTCATTTCTGATTTTACTGATTCTATTTTTTCTCTTGTGCTGTCTTATGTTTTCAGTGATCTTCTTACGCAATTGTTCTATTTCTCTTGTGTGTTTTTTGCCTTTTATCAATACTTTTCTTTCTTCTATCAACTTCCTCGAGGTATCACCTATTTTATCTTTTCCCGGTTTTATTTTTGTTATAACCTTATATATTTGAATCAGAGAATTCTCCAACTCATTGTATTATTGCTGTGTGGTCTCATTGGATTTAAAATCTGGTAATTTCTTGTTTAGGTCATGGAATTCTTCTTTCGAGAAAAGATTTATCTTTTGATTTATGGGTGTCTTGATTTTTTCACTTTTGTAATTTTTATTTCTGCTCTTAACATTCTTTAGTTTGTGTTGAAGTTTAAATTATTGATCGTATCCACATTTTCTATTTCTTTAGGCGTGTTTGTTATTATAAAGTCTATTTCATTCTTATATTTCTCGTCAGGAGATATCCATGTCCATTTTCTTTTCAGTTTTTTTTAAAAGTGTTTATTATCCAGTGCAAAATTTGCTAATCTCTGTCCATTTTTATTATTCCTTTCTCTTAATTAATATGAATAGAGTGTCTCAACCAGTGGCGTAGCTGGAGGGGGGTGCGAGCGGTGCAGTCCGCACCGGGCATCAAAAGGAAAGGGGCATCAAAGTCTACGATCAATTCTTTTTTTTTCAGTCAAGAATCAAGAAATGTACAAGAAAAATGAGAGAATGGAAATGAAAAATACAATCTCGCTATCATGTCAATCGAACATAAACTAGTCGATACTATTGATTTTGAAAGTGTGATTAATGATTTTGCTAGTCAAAAAGTGCGTAATGTTCGTTTTTAAATGTTTGCAATAATTTTTACCAAAATCTAACTTATATATAGTTATTATAGTTTTGAAGCAATAAAAAATTATATATCTACTCTACTGTGTTTTGAAATCTGAAATTATTTTGATCATTTTAAAGGGCATCAAGTCCTAAGCTGCACTAGGCAACAAATACCCTAGCTACGCCACTGGCCTCAACACCAGGTTCCCTCTGCTCTGCTATGTGCGGGATACAGCGTGAAAATTAATAAAAAAAAACTCACGCATCCAACAGCTTCAACAGCAACCTGCTGTACGCCCTGTACTCGTCCTCGCTGAACTCCGCCGGGTGGTGTCTCGCTGATTCGTATGCATCGCAGAACTGATGCACTAATTTTTGACCTCTACCGTCGAGGGGTGCTGCTAGTGAGGATAGGAGGAACGCCCGGAGAGATTCCTTTGGATGACGCTTGAGATTTGGATCTTGGCGGGATATTTCATCTTCTGAAATGGGTGCAAACAAATAGTTTACAAATGATTTAGTTAGTATTTTGCATTTGGGAACTAAGTGTTAAGGCACTCCATTCATCAATTCCACTTAATTTAAGAGATATTGCGTGTTGAATTACGGAACTCAACACAGCATTTTGTACATGAAAGCAGGGAAATACAAATAATTTAAACAAAACCATCCGAGTGTGAATCAAAGCCACGATCATCGCGTTTATATTCAGATTCTATTGCTCTGCGCCACGATGGCCTGAGACAGCCTTGTAAATAGTTTACTCTTAACAAAAAATATAAATAGAGAACTTAGGTCGGAGGCATGTAAACTTTTAGAGAAATAAATTTGGGTAAATTATTAACTTCATTGGTTACAATTTTTTTTAAAATATAAATCTGGGCGAGTATAAACATAAAATAACTTAGTGACTACTTAAAACTAAAAAACTAAAGTAAACTAGTTTCACGCTTTATCCCTAGCGGGATAGTCAGAGAGAACGGACCGCCAAACGCTACGGTCTCTACATACCTCTTTCGCCTCATCCACTATCATCAACCTCTTCATATATGCCCTCCGGGGGGCCCTCATGCTTTTTACGTGACCTTCCTCCAGTATCTTTGATACTGTGTTTTCGAAGGTCAACCGAGGTCTCCCCCTACCTCTCTTATCACTCACTTTTCCATCATAAATCTTTTTTGCCATTCTTTCATCACTCATTCGTTCGACGTGCCCAAACCAGCTGAGCACGTTCTTCTTCATTCTCACCGTGACATCCTCGCTAGTACCTGCCATTCTGTGTACCTCTTCATTGCGGACTCGCATATCCAAGTGACTACTTTCCTCACTTTTATTCATTAATGTAATAGAAACCAAAAAAAAATATTTTTAAAATTTTTCTCTATTTGGCTGATTGTCTGTGCGTTTGAACGCTAATTTCAAAAATTACTTTTTTACCTATATAACCGGTTTAAATGCCGATTTTCACTATTGAATTCTGGCAAGCTTCACTTAACATTTACGAGTTTATTTTACTACAATCGGTTCATAAATAAAAAAGTTATATCAATTAAATATTTTATTTTACAAAATTGCTTAAAACATTTATTTTATACAACTGTTTTATTGAATTAGCTTAACCTTGTATTTAATGTTTTGTTGTTTGATATTACGGACTATAAGGAGCCCAACAGACGACTCGCTCCCTGAGAAAGTCGCGATACGCAGGTGTTTCCATCCCAATAAATTCCCCCAATACTCTGTACCTGGTCCATACACAGGCAGAAAAAGCGACCTTATCAGGAAAGGATACAGAAGAGTGAAAACTGGCGCACTCTAACAATCAACGAATCCCTACACAACAGCATATCACATGTGTCATCGCCTTAAAAAGACACACAAAAGGATGCATTTACTACACTGACACTGACGAAGATACTATCTGCAGGTTTTTTTGCTGGGCTATGAAGGTTCCGTGGCTATTTCCTACAGAGATCAGGAGGCAATAAAAATATTATTAGGAACTTGAATAAGTTGCTGCTGTTTTTTGAAAGATGGCGTTGTGGCACTCTGTGCATGGAATTTCGTACGGTACCGAATCACCAAAGTAGTACTATATGTAACCTCAAATTATAGTAGAATAGTGTTTACTACAGTGTCAACTACATATTTATTTTCCCTTTGTGAAAATGTGTACTTTTGTGCCAAATAAAGTGTTTTTGCGGGGAATTTTATTGCACTGCTTTATTCAGAAAAAATCTGCAGCAGAAGCACACAGAATTCTCGTTGAGACAATGCTTTGTCGAATACAACGTGCAGAGACTGGTTTAGGCGCTTCAAAAGTAATGATTTTGACCTTGAAGACAAAGAGCGTTCTGGAGCACCGACAAAATTTGAAGACAGAATTGGAGGCATTGCTTGAAGAAGATCCATGTCAGACGTTAGTAGAGCTCGGGAAAACGTTACAAGTAGATGCGTCAACAGTTTCAAAACGTTTAAAAGCGTTAGGAATGATCCAAAAGCAAGGGCATTGGGTGCCGTATGAGTTGAAGCCGAGAGACGTAGAACGACGTTTTCTCATGTGTGAATTGTTGCTTCAACGGCAAAAGAGAAAAGGTTTTCTGCACCGTATCGTCACTGGGGATGAAAAGTGGATTCACTACGACAATCCAAAGCGAAAAAAATCGTGGGGCATGCCGGGTCACGCATCAACATCGTCGCCAAAACCAAATATCCATGGTTCTAAGCTTCTTCTCTGCATTTGGTGGGATCAGCAGGGCGTAATTTATTATGAGCTGCTTAAACCTAATGAAACTATCACGGGAGCTCGCTATCGACTTCAGTTGATGCGTTTGAGTCGCGCTCTGAAAGAAAAGCGGCCACTATACGAGCAGAGACACGACAAAGTGATTTTATTACATGATAATGCTCGGCCACATGTGGCAAAACCAGTCAAAACTTACCTGGAAACACTTCAATGGGAAGTTCTACCCCACCCGCCGTATTCACCGGACATAGCCCCCTCCGATTACCACTTGTTTCGGTCGATGGCGCACGGTTTAAGCGAGCAGCGCTTCCATTCTTTTGAAGAAGCCGAAAAATGGCTTGATTCCTGGATTGCCTCGAAAGATGAGTCGTTTTTCCGACGGGGGATTCAATTGCTACCAGAGAGATGGGAGAAAGTGGTCTCTAATGATGGACAATACTTTGAGTAATGTCATTGTAAGCATTATATTTTAATTTTTTTTTTAAACAAAAAAAACAGCGATAATTTATTCAAGGACCTAATACATAATCATTATAGCAGAACTTTCAAGATACAAATGGTCACTTCACATTTTAAAAAGGAACCAAAACTTTAATAACCAATCAAGAACAAAAAAGGCATGGAAGACAAAAGTCTTTGACACCTAACAACTCAAAAAAAATATAGTCAAAAAAATAAACTCAAAAAAAAATATAGTCAAAGCCGCACCAGGGGCCACTAGTTCACAATATAATTTAAATTTAGAGCAGTTGAGCTTAAGGTATAAATTATAAATGTACCCTTCATTAGTATTTGAACATAAAACTTATGTTTTACATAAAGTACCATTGAGTTTTGCAGTACAACACACAATGCCTGGAGGATTGGTTGGTCTATGGGGACCAATGTCTCAAAATATTTTCCTTCTGCTTATCCTACTCAACTTTATAAGTAGCTCAATTTTAGCGAAATTATTTTAGCCTTACAGTCCTACCAAGACTATTATACATTATAATATACATATTTATAATTTCTTTGTAGATAAACTATTTGTAACAAAAAAGAAGTAGGTACACAGTTTAAAATCTTATCTCACCCAAAGTCTTAACATCGTCAACAGCTCTAAACCTATAATGGTAAGGCTGTTGAGGCTCCAGTATGTAATGTGATGGTTCGGCACACAGCAGACGCGGCTCATGGACTATCCTGGGCACGGCTTCTATACGCCTCTCTATTTCTTTTTTCAAACACTATAATTTTAGAAATTGTTATATGTAAAAAGCTGACTTCAATTCTTTTATTTAGAATATATTTTATTTTTAACTCACATTACTCAGAATTCGTTCATCGATCGTACGCGATTTTACCGGGCTATGTCAAAAATGGTATATATATATTTTTTTTCTTACCAAAGCGAGAAAATGAAAATATTTCTTCTTCTATCTTTTTTATCGAGTGGAAATTAAGCCCACATTCATCGTGTTTTCAGTTAGACATTATGCCGTCGCGATGGCCACTATATCATTTTTAATTTACCTTTTTAGCATCAGTTCCAATAGGAACGTGAGGTCCTCTACGAGAACGAAGAGCAAACCTTGTAATTTGTCGCTTGGCAAAAATAAATAGAATCACGAACGTCAATACACCGCCACTAATTATAAATATAATATTCAAAATGCTTGTAAAATCCTGCATATTTCAGTTAGTATGTAAACTTAACAACTTTTTGTTATCTCTTTAATTATTTATTGTTTTGTAATAACAAGGAAATAGAAATTTTACCATTTCTTATTTGACATTTAGTGTTTGAAAGGTTATTGACATTGACATTTGACAGTTCTTAATGTTATGATTGCCAGTATATACAGTAAATAAAAAAAAACGATTGAACGGTCTCTACGACAAAAAGTTTTTTTTTTGTTATAAGAACAAATTTAATATAAAGTGAATCTAACACAATACTTATCGTATTATGTTTTTAAGTTTTCCGTTGTGTGTAGTAAAGACATTACAACGTAATATTTTTAAGAGATTAAGTAGATTTTAAGTAATTAAATATACAAAGGTGGAAGGGAAAGTATGATGTAAACGCGACTATTGCAGGTAAGATTCTTACTCAGGGGAACTAATTATTATTTTTATTTTCTCGTTCTGGTAAGACAAACTGCTGCATTGAGTTCTGCCATATATTACGCGTCTGGAAGAAAGTGTCGCATTATTATGCTACCTTCCTTTATGAGATACACAGCGTGAAACTAAAAAAAATCAGGATCACGTAAAGTGGTAGTAAGATGCATATCAAGTTATATTTTTCAAACCTACCTAACCGGTCGGACGCAGTTTGGCTTTATAACGAATTCTATTTGTACATATGTTTTTTTTAAATTCCATTCTTATTCCAATACTGAAAATTTTACTATAGTACGACTATTCTTGATAAATGAATAAGGCTGTAAGTAACCTTAATTTTGAAAGGAGCAACTGTGAGTGAGTTTCTTGTCTGATGTTCTGGTGCCGGAAAGGTGGTGGTAACTTTATGGTCATTCCACGTTTCTAAAGAACTTGGAAAATTCTATAAGAATAAAATATATAAAGAATATATCACTGAGTTTTTATTTTCGAACATTTATGAAAATGCCTCATAATAAATCTTAAAGTAAAACTTCATTTGCGTACAATAGTTTCATATTAATAGTCAGAAAGGAAGGAGGAAAATTAGAGTGAAGAATTCGACTATCGTAAATATAATATGAATGATTCTAGAAAAAAATTTAGGTACCCGGTGTAAGGGATACGTTGATGATGATTATTTATTGACTATAGTTGAGTATTAGACAGGCACAAGGACAGGAAAACAAAACCGACGTTAATCGAAGAAATGCTCAGCTGAAGTTACAGCGACAATGGGACCCAAATCTAGAAGAGCCTACGAAGTTCAGTAGGCATGAGTCTTATTCTACTATCCTCCATATGGGACGACAATCTGGTCAAAGTCGTCGGAAACCGCTGAATGTGAGCAGCGAAAGATTGATCGTACTTGAAGACGACTACAAGAGTTCAGCTTTATATTCTATCTTTTCTACTAGACCATTACATATTTTTTTTTAAGAAAAAACTTTTAAATGATATAACCGGTGGACTCGCATACGAACGGTTTCGTAAATATACAAACGGCAAAATTCATCCTTATTTTTTTTATTATTTTTATGTACATACAACAGAAATACATCATCCCAGAAATTTTCAACTGTCACGGTTCAACATACAGCCCGGTAACAGAGGGACTGGTGTACGAACGGACAGACTGTCTGTGACTGTGTCTTAGTCATAAGGTCTAAGTTTATCAGCTATATATAGCTTCAGAGCAGAAAAAATACAATAATTTAAGTACCATAATTTCTTGAAGGGGGAATCAAAGTTACAACCATCGCGCTTGTAGGCAGAAGCTGTCCCCACTACACTTCTACGGCCTGAAATTAATTTTCTTTTTTCCATTTAAAATTTAATTAAAGTAAGTATTCAATATTAAGCAAACTATTAAATACATGACATTAAATGTTGGGATTTTCTATGTTCATTACAATTCTTGCCTCGCAATAAAACATGATCTGGTTCTCAATAGAATCTATAATTTAAAGCCTATTAAGATATATTTCGTTTAAAGATTGAGCGTTTGCCAATTCAATGTCACGAGGATCAATTGGCTAGGACTCCAGGATAGTAGTAACTACATTGTACTTTTAATGTATTTCTAGAAAATTGAATTGCTTTAATCAATTTAATCAATTTAATCTATATTGATTATTTTTTCAGCTTTACACTCTACGAGTATTCTACATATAGCAGTGTAAGCAGAGGAAATCTAGTGTTAAGATACTCCGTTCTCCACTTTCCGCCGCAATTTCGAGGCATTGCATGTTGATTGAGCGAGAGCGCAACTCAATGCTGCACTTTTGTCTTGTTACCAGAAGCGAAGAAATGAAAATATAAATAATTAATAACTCATTCCTCCAAGTTGGAATCGAAACCACAACCGTCACGTTTACAGTCACTCACAAAAATTGTAGGTTTCGAGATCTTTCTAAAATTCTAGCTTTACTTAGCCAGAGCCCTTTTATCTGATACCACACTTTTTTATTTCAAATTTGAGAATAATGCTGTTAGCTCTACTGGCTTTTACAGCGATAACTATTGGGTAGGGAAGGAGGTACTCTGTCCCTGACGAAATGCAAGCATTATGTGGCTGCCTGTGAGGGTGATACCTCACTTGAACTAGCGGCTTCAATACCAAATTTTGCTTCCTTTTAAGGCAATTATTTTTTAGGATTTAACCACAAATGTATAGTCTTTAGATATTTTCCTAAACTAGTAGTACCTGTAAATGCTAATTGCCAAATTTCATAATTCTAGGTGTACCGGAAGTACCCTATTTATTTTGATTCGCTTTATAGCGTCGAAAGTGTTTTTTAAGTAAATATATAATAGAAATAAGTTTTTTACAGGAAATGACTGAGTATATGGTATGAATTTCAACTCGATATCCCCAAGCGTTGAAATATTGCGCATTGTCCATTCGAAACATTAAAATAAAAAGTAGGAAAAATCCTAAAATCAAATCTGACCCGTCTACAGCTAAGGGCAGTCTTCAGGGCGAATACTAGTCTACCGTACTATACAAAACAGAGCTCCATGTTTAATATAACTGAACAAATTTTGCTAATTTGCGTTAACAATGGATTAAACCCTTGGATTAAAAAATAATTCAACTATCACAAAATAATGAAAAACATACTTAAAAATATTTTCCTTTCTTCCTGGTAAGGGTAACAGGTTTATACTATTATAAAATATTTTACTGTCACTGGATGGAACGTTGACACGTGTCTAATTTTTAAAGCAAAAGCAAATCAGATGGAAAGAAATGATTCAAAATGGCGTTGCAAGATTTCATTGAAGATTAAGAATAAACAACCGGTCAAGTGTGAGTCGGATTCGTGTACGAAAAGTACTATATGTACCATTATCTATTTAAACGACAAAAAGTCGTTATATGGCATCCTATTCAACTTAACTAACTTAGCGGGGTCAGAGAGACTGGAGCGCCAAACGCTACGGTCTCTACATTTCGCCTCTTTTGACTCGTCCGCTGTCATCAACCTCTTCATACGGGTTGAATGTACTATGTATCCGGGGGATTTTCATGCTTTTTATGTGACCTTCCTCCAGTATCTTTGATACTATTTTTAACATTGTTAAAGTGCTCTTCCACAATTAGGAAAGAAAAATACTTATTACGAAAATGTATAAAAATTTTGAACGTAACGGGATTTCAACCCGCGCCTCTTTCGAAACCGTCCAAGCGCTCTAACTAACTAACTTTTGAGAGCGCATGGTTTAGCTTAGGGTTTTATATTACCCTTTGGGTAGTGAAGCCAAAATGGCTGTAAGGCTGTCTGACAAAATTTGACGGTAGTGCGTGCGATTTCCATTCAAAGTAATTTATTATTTTTATTTTTTCGCTCCGATAATAAAACATAGCGCAGCGTTGATTTTCGCCTCTAGATACGCAAAATGAGATACGAAGTATCTTAACACTAAGTTCCCTCTGCAAGCACTGCTACGTGCGTGAAGCAAGAAATAAAAAAAATAAAGAAAGTACCGATAACAATATATAACTATAAAATTAACCTAACTTAATTTGACGGGACTTGACCTAGCGGGATAATCAGAGAGAACGGAGCGCCAAACGCTACGGTCTCTGCATACCTCTTTCACCTCGTCTCCTGTCATCAGCCTCTTCATACATGCCCTACGGGGATCCTCATTATTTTTACAGGACCTTCCTCCAGTAACTTTGATACTGTGTTTCGAAGGTCAACCGAGGTCTCCACCTACGTCTCTCACCGCTCACTTCTTTTAATTACAAAATTATCACTTACACTCACGCATCACAAAATAAGTAATATCAAATGCAAAATGCAACATATAAAATAATATTATTCCTAGAAACACTTTTATATTCATCGTATATCATACGCACGCCGAACATTCCTACATGATGATTCCCTCTATCGGTGTCGCTGCCGTTGCCTGTTGGGCGAGGCACGAACAGCTTTGGCGGGAAACGTGGCGTGCATACTTTATTTTAAAGTGGACGCCATGATGGATTTGATAGATTTTGTTTTTTTTTCTTAATTTTCTTTCTCCAAAATTTTGACAGTAGTTTAAATGTAACAAGTCTACATTACAGGTTATTTATTTGATTATAAAAATTATACGTACATGTTTGGTTTTGGTTAAATTAGTTTTGTTTGATTGCTATTAAAATGTTTTTAAATATAACATGAATTTACCAACCTATAAAATAATTATTAAGTATGCACATAAATACACTAAAGATCGTTATCTCACTCATTCTTTTATAATACATTCAAAATTAATAATTCATATCGATTGTCGTCCGAAGTTATATATATATTTCAATATGGAGGGATGACCAATTGTTTCTAAATGGAGTCCGATTGACGTCTCTCATTGGTCACTAAATGTTTTTGTGGACATATTGGGCTCGCAACTGGCAGAAGTTAGGTAGCTATAAAATTGCAAATTATACCTTTGATGGGTCGCGTCGGCCATTGAATTTTATTGCGTCTATTTTTATGATTATTATTATTGTTAGTCATGAAATTACGTTTCTAATGTTCTATGTGTGAATGGAACATTAGATGTTACGTTTAGTTTAAGACTTTATATTTTTTTTAGCTTCACGTTGTATCCCGCACAAAGCGTCCCGGGTTTCCTATTATTGCATTATAAGGCACTATTGCGTGTTGAATGGCAGAACTCGACGCCGCGTTTAACCTCGTTACTAGAAAGAGAAAATGAAAATATTAAATATTTCATTTCCTCGTGTTTGAATCGGACCTACAACCTGTCGCGTATTCATTCGCACGCTTGTGCCCCTGCGCCACGATTGCTTCAAGTAGCCTAAGACACTATAAATTAATAATTTCTTATTTTATTTTTTAACATGTTGATGCAATGCCTTCAGAATTCAGTGGAAAGTAGGAAACGGATGCAGTGGCGTAGCTAGGGTATTTGCTGCCTGGTGTAGCTTAGGACTTGATGCCCTTTAAATTGGTCAAAATAATCTCAGATTTCAAAACACAGTAGAGTAAATATATAATTTTTTATTGCTTCAAAATTATAATTACTGTACTGTAAGTTATAACTTTAGATTTTGGTAAAAAATATTGCAAAAATTTTAAAACGGACATACGACACGCTTTTTGACTAGCAAAGTCATTAATCACATTTTCAAAATCAATTTCATTTTTTAAAATTGTATCGACTAGTTCATGTTCGATTGACATGATAGCGAGATTGTATTTTTCATTTTCATTCTCTCATTTTTCTTGTACATTTCTTGATTCTTGATTGAAAAAAAATTAGAAGAATTGATCGTACACTTTAATGCCCCTTTCCTTTTGATGCCCGGTGCGACTGCACCGCTCGCACCCCCCCAGCTACGCCACTGAACGGATGTCTAACTTGGTTCCCGTTGCCTACCCTTGCTGTATGCGAGATACAGCGTGTAGCTTTATTATCTTTGATAATAACTTTTCTCAAAAAAAAATGATTCCCTTACATTGCTTAGTAATTAAAAATGTTAATAGTAACGAATCACGATGATTGTGAATTCAAATTTTTATACTAGTTGTCTGGTCTCGAAGATAAAATGCTGATGACTCAGTTCATTTACGATGTTACTAAAGAGAGGAACACGTTAAAATCCAAGTATATTATCAGTTTTTTCTTGACAAGAACAGCAACAAAAAACTAATTTAAATAAAATCCTTCTCTCGATCTCGAACCCACAATCATTGGGGATACACACACTCCAGAGCGCCACGACGTCCTCAAATAAAGAAGGACATTAAATAAATATTATTTTAAAATAATATAGCTGTAGTAGAAGATGTTTCATAACAAAAGTAAGTCAATATTTACTTATTCATAATTTGTAACATCTTGCTACTGTAGCTGGCGTCAAGGTCAGCGATTTTAGCGGGAATACGTCAAAAATAAAAATGGCGGCCCATTGCGATACGTCACAGATCACGCTAAGTAAAGAATCACGAAAACGCGGTATCCTTTACAATGGTATTTTAAATGTATTGAATAAAGTTTATATCCATAATAGTTTTTTTAGATATATAATTTAAAATAATGCCTTTATTTTTTTAAATTAATTTGAGATTTGAGAGTCAATTATTTAGTTTAATCATCTCATATTAATAATTATTTTAAACAATTTTTACTTTAATCAAGGCGCAGGGGCACTAGTGTGCCCCTGCGCCTTGATTCTTGATGCCATGGTTATGAGTTCGATTCCTATTTGGGGAAATGAAATGTTTAACATTTTATTTTTTCTCGCTGTGGTAACAAGGCGAAGGGCGGCGTTGAGTGTTGCCACTCAACACAAAACACGAGAATTCGGTCAAAAGTGGGGAACGGAAGTGTCTTAATGGAAACGGAATGTCTTAACATGAGGTTCCCTCTACCTACCCTGCTATGGTCGGAATACAGTGTAAAGCTAAAAAAAATCGAGGTGCTGTTGCGTGAAACAGTGTAAAACATTTAGATTAGCTCAATGTAGCGTATGCCTGATTTTAAAAAATTAACATATCAAAGCTACAAGAGCAAAACGTTCTGAATTTAAATTAATTAAACTCCTAATACATGTTTGCGTGTAATAAATTTTTGGGCAAAAAAAGTCCAATCCTATATATATACAATATATCTTCCATTTTGAAATAATTTAAATAATATTCTAGCCACGTACCAACCCCACCGGCGGCACGCGGAGATATGCGCACGCGACGTACTACTTGTGATAATTTGGCGTTATGGAATATCATTAATGCTACAGGTACCCTCCATTGGTATACTGTATTGCCTAAAATTACTTGTATGAAATTATAATTGACTAATATAAAAAAATTGGAAAGTTCTATTCTATAAAAGACCATGCCTAGCAGTCTATTAAATATTTTCAATTCACCAAAATTAAAAACCATCTTTTTATAATGAAAATGTAATGCACCGGCTAATGTTGAAAATGTAATTTATATTATATTTATTTCAATATATGTATTACATATTTTTTATATTGAAGCCAGTTGTAGCGCTGGGGCACAAGTGTCAGCTGTAAACGCGGTAGTCTGATTGCCATTCGAGGTAATTAAATATTTAATATTTTTAAACATTTTTTAAAGTGTTATTTCACACTTAGGAAAGAAAAATACTTATTTAGAAAACGTTGTAAATAAGTTGTAACAAGCGTAAAAAATTTCGACGCAGCTTGGCGAGAATGCATGGCTTAGTGGTCAGAGCGCTTGGTCGGTTTCCAGGAGGCGCGGGTTCGAGTCCCGCTGCGTTCAAATTTTTATACGTTTTCTAAATAAGTAAATATTTAATATTTTCATTTCCTCGCTCTGGTAAAGAGGCAAAACGCGGTGTAAAGTTTCATCATTCAACACTCAAGCCCGTCAGAATTCGGCGGAAAAAGCAAAACGGAAGTGTCTTAATGAGCACAGAGTATCTTAACACTACGTTCCCAGGTTCTCTCTGGCTACCCTGCCATGTATCCTATACCATACTCTGCATGTAGGAAAGTGTGAAGCTAACAAAAATGTGATTATATAACATTATCAAGTTAACGCTGAATGTTGTGTTTCTGGGACGTCAATCTAACGTTACTTATTTCCATTTTTACGTGACAGTGGTTACCAATGTTGTCCAATTCTCGTTTTGGAAATATTGTATTTTACACAAGCCTTTATTTATTGTAGAAGTCTATAGTATAGAGCACTATGGCCGAGTTTTATTACAATGTATGTATGGAATATACTTATAGAGACGTATACTTATAGTATGTCTTGTGACTCGTGACTCATATTACTCTCTTTAAAACCGTGGGGGTGCGTGAAGGTGCAAAAACTCAATTAAAATTTTGTTTAACGTGATCGTGGTGGAGTAAACAATTGTCTGACTCTTCATACATTTATTATGAGTTCAATTTCATTGCAGTAGAATGTGAAAAACAATTTTGCCTTTATTTTGGTTAGTCAAAGTTGTTGATTGAGAAATAGAAAGTGGCGTGAAGTATCACAAGTTAAATATATTTTCTTAATAACACGAGATATATACTCGTATGTATGATGAAAAAAATGAAAATAATGAGAATCCAACCAGCATCTTTGGAAAAATAGAATACTCTTAGACCCGTATTCATAAATTGGTCTCAAGATAGATCTTGGGATGCCGTTTTCATTCATAAATATGTATATTACGGATGAAAACGATATCTTAAGATCGTTTTCAAATTTGATGGCGGCTTATAAATACAGGCATTAGCGTATCTAGAGATGTTTATCTGGTAGGGCCTTGACTTTAGCTTTGAACAAATATGTTCGAGTAAATACTGTTTTTTAATTTTTCGGGGTAAATTTTTGTAACTAAAATTGCTGCCGTGAGCACCAGACTATTCTGGGGTGAGCCTGGAGGCTTACCCCAGACAGCTGGAGCTGTCTCCGCTTTCCTACGTTCATGAGTACAGGCCTTAAACTCTCTTTGCGGAATTAGAACAACTATATACTCTATACCGTTTAAATGTAAATTTAAATGTAAAAACAATGAACTATTCGATATCTCGAACGGCTCGAGTGACCGTCGTGTGTAAGAAAGAGGAGGAGAGGGCGTAATTACACGATCAGCGGGATGAGTCACGCGCGTTGCATCACTCGCCGCCCATTCATCTGTCGCGGTTACTCCCACACTGTAGGGTTGCCATGGTGGAGATGGTTTTTTAATAATATATAAATATTTGGGAATTGGTGTTGTTGTTTTTTTTAATATTACACTAACGATTATCAATATAATAACAGGCTAACTGTAAAAAGTAACTGTAAATTAAAGCTTCTGTATTTTTTTTATTTTTTTATTGTGTGTATGTAGTGTCGATAAGTTTAATTAAAGTCTTTGAATATTCAAAGACTTATATAATTATTGTTTTGTTCTATCTTTATAGAAATTACTACTCAAAACAGAGCCAATCGGCAAATTGAGATTCGTTCCCTAACGTGAATTGTTTAAAGTTTATTGGTGTTCTTTTAAAATGTATCAGGAGGAACCTCTTCTCTTTTTGACGATTCTTATCAGAGATATGTACTTGCACATTTGAAACAGACTGCTCTGCCTGTGGAATTTCAAACAATAATCTGAGACTGTGCTATGACAATATATTATAATACATAACTTTTATTATTATACATAACAGAAATAAATTTTACATTTTAAAAATATCAAGGCAATTTTAAAAATATCAATATAAGGTGCCAGAGAGAGGAACCTCTTCATAATACGCGCCGTCTCAAGTAAAACTGTATCCGGTTCTTGATCCAACAGCTACTATATTATTAACACTTTTATAAATGTTCATACCACCTGCTACGTGATTAATACCAAATAATTGACTAGTGTGCTTATTTGGTAAATAATGATTTATTTATATTTTAATTGAAAAATGTATCTCTCGGCAAATTATAAATCTAAATTCGTGGATCGGAAGTGTCTTAATGAAGAATTAATTTTCTTAACACTAAATTGTCCCAAGTTCCTCTGTCTATTCTGCTATGTGTGGGATACAGATGAAATGAAATGTATCATTTTATATAACTTTCCCTATAAGATTTTTTTTCAGTTTCACGCTGTATCCCGCATGTAGCAGGGTAAGCAGAGAGAGAGAGAGAGAGAGAGAGAGAGAGAGATCCTAGTATTAAAACACTCCGGCCCCCACTTTTACCTTGAATTCTTTTAGGCATTGCCTGTTGAGTGACGGAACTCAACGTCCTACTTTGCCTTGACACCAGAGCGAATGAAAATATATATTTTTTAATTTTGTCGAGTGGGAATCGAACCTACAACCTGTTGCGTTTACATTCATACATGTGTGGCCCCGCACCACAACTTTCCTCGGGCCAATAAAAAAATTTAATTATCTAAAATGAAAAATAAACATAACAAACATTATATTGTATTATGAAATTGGTTAAAACTCTTTATAGCTTATAGCATTCCCCGATGAATGGACTAATTTTAATTACAAATGTACTAATTTTATTATATAAAATGGACTAATTTTAATTACAAATAAGCATTTTTGAAATCGAACCAGTAGCTCCTGAGGTTAGCACGCTTTACATAGTAACATTTGTTTTACAAATAAAATCGATATAATTTACAATACAGCGTAAAGCTAAAAAAATATATATATATTTTATATATATATATATATTTTGCATGGTAACCCTACACGAGATAAAACAGCTGTTTCTTACGCCCTTTGTGTTTATTTAAATTATCTATGTACTTAACAAATTATTAATAAACTACAATAGAAGCTTATTGAATATGTATTTGGTAATGTGAGCTCAGATTAAAGAGTTATCTGGAAAGTGCAAATACACATCTAGATATTTTAAAAGAAGTCCAAGTTCAAACCTATTGATATAAATGTTTGTCATAGTCTTTTTTAAATTTTTTTAGCTTCACAGACATAGGCATAGGCATAGAAAACCTGGGAATCTCGTATTAAAACACTCCGTTTCTCTTTAAGATACTTCCTTCCCCCTCTTTTCATCAAATTCTTATTGCGATACGCCGCGCTTTGCCTCGTTGCTACAGCGAGGAAATGAGGATATAAAACATCCCCGAGCATTTCATTTTCAAATTAAAATATTAATAAATAAATTAATAAAAATAAATAAATAAATATTATTATTATAATTCATTGCCCCGAGTTAGGATCGAACCCACAACCGCCGCGTTGTAGTCACACCTTGTGCTCCTGCGCCACGACTGCCACAGAACCTTCAAAAGAAGAAAGAAAGAAAATATTCAAAAAAATTCAAAAAGCTATAAACAATATAACTTCTATTATGAAATCGGTTAAAATTCTTAGTAGAATTAAAGTAGAATTGTTCAATTACAATAGCTTAAAGCCAAGTCCGAATGCAATGCAACGCGCGGAATGTCGAAAAACGACTCGGTCGCTCTATTTAATTATTATCAATGTTAATCTGACCAGCTGGTCGAAAAAAGTGAGATATGTTGTTAGATTTGGCTTGCTTATTAATATTTTCATATATTTTTTATGCTATATAAAAGAGGAAATTAAAAGAAAAAAAAAGTAGCGTCTCTTTTTAGGTACCTAGGTAAAATTAGTTTTGCATTATATCTTAAGTCATCCTTGAAGTTCGTTTTGAGTTCAGACAGTACATTTTGTAAGTTCTATTAACTTCTACTAATTAAACTTTTACTTCTTTGTAATGGATAAAGCCTAAGCAAATAAGCGTGAGCATGAGTCACCTGATAGTATGTAATCACCGCCGCCCTCGACCTCGTGTAATACCAGAGGAGCTACAGGTGCGTTGTCGGCCTTTCAGGTGGAAAAATTGAGGCGCTTCTTGAAGGTACTCAAATCGTATCGACCTGGACATTCTGCCGCAGGTAAGACGTTCCACAGTTACATGGCACGTAGAAGGAAGTTCGTACGAAGCCGCACAGTAGCGGAGTGTCACGTATCCAGAATGTGGATGGTATCTAAGTTTGTGTCGTACTGTGCAGTTAGAGAATTCGACGGCAGATAACAGGTCAAATTGTTCCCCAGAATAAATGCGGTAGAGAACGCATAGCAAGAAGACGTTTCTACACAAAGCCAAAGTTTCAAGCCTTTCACAGATCATTGGGTCCGAACGACTCTACATTGTATGCGATCAAATGGGTCAAATTTATAATGAGGTGCAAAGATGAGAACAATACTCCTGAGGCCAAACTTATACAATAAATTAAAATGATAAATATCATGATAGAACATGATATCTTCTCTCTCTGCTCTGAGCGGGAATTGAATCCACCACGTGTTTTAGTTTTTCAACTTTTTCAGGTTTATGTTAGTATATAAATTATTGTAAATTCGCCGGTTTGATAAGATAAAGTTCCTGGTTGCATTCCATCATTTAACTCAAAACGAGAAGTAGGTACCTACCATTTTCTAGATTTACTTCACCATTATTTATTGTTTATTTTATTAGCAAATACTAATTTACAGTGACAGTATTTGTCTACATAATTACCTACATAAGTAACTGTGGAAAAATATCTCCGTAAAATAAAATGTTGAAAATGTGCAGAGTTACATAACTTATCTGTCGGTTTACCTACTTATTGTATATTTTCTGGTAAAATTTAAAAAGAAAATGCTTTAATCCACAGCCACACATTTAAAGTTTAAATTAAAAAATCTAATATCATATACTGATTCTTCTATTAAAACAAAAGAAAAAAAAGAGGTTCATAGTACAACTAATTATTATAAAAAAAAAATCCAGTGTATATATAGGTACAATTATGTAGAGTAAAAAACTTGACATAAAAAAAATAAGAAACTTAACTGCAAACTAAAACATTTAAAAAAACATTTTCGTTGAGTTAATAATAAATTAATATTTTATCTACGTGCTACAGCGTTATTTTTGTCAGCGTCATATTGCTTATGAACCTATTTGTATGCGTCGAACCTACGACTTCCGCTGTGGAAGTTGCCATCGCTTACCTAAATATATGGATAGGTGACGATAGCTTTGTAACTGTAATATAATCTAGGTACACTTATTATTGTAAAGCTGAAGATTTGATTTGGTTGAACGCGCTAATCTCAGGAACTACTGCTTTGTGTTGAAAGAATATTTTTCTGTTCATCGAGTTGACGAAAGCTATAATATAAACGGTCACTCAATACACAATGCCTCCAGAATTCGGAGGAAAGCGCAGCGGAAATGTTTTAATGGGAACGGAGTGTCTTAACACTAAGTTCTCAGATTTCCTCTGCCTACTCTGCTATGTGCGAAATAAAATAAAAAGAAAATAATAATAAGTAACCTACTAAAAAAAATTAAAAAACTATAAAATAAAAAAGTAATTCCTACGAAGATTTTTAAACCTACCTACCTACTACTGCCAATACATTAGAATTATTGCCCAATAACAATTGGGCAACATGATTATACTATTCTACACGTTTCAATATCAATAAAAACTAAAAAGTATAACTAATAGGTAATTAAATATATTTTGTGAAATCCTTGTTTCAGAAATATATTCTTATCGCCTATTGTATTGGTTATGGTTGCTGTGTACATTAATAATCAGAATACATTAATTATCAGAGTTGTTCTTTTGTTTTTTTATTTTTTTTTATTTTGTTATATGTGGCGAAACTCAACGCCACGCTTAGCCTCGGAGCCAGAGCGAAGAAATGAAAATATTAAATATTTCATTTGCTTCAGTGAAAATCGAATTCACAGTCTGTCACGTTCACAGTCACACTCTTGTGCCCCTGCGCCACGACCTCTCCTTTGTTAGCCTCGCTTTTGTTGTGGAATATTAACATATTTTGCTTGTCTCTTACATAAAAAAACGATAAATATATAACAAATCGATAGAGTGGCACACAAATAATTTGGTCTAAGTGGTCTAAGAACGTTATAAAAAAAATCTACAACGATGACGCGACGGTGTCGACGGTGTGAATAAACGTAATAAAGTGGTAAACGCATCGGTTGTGAACTCGAGCCCCACTCGTAGGGACATATTTCATATTTTCATTTCTTTTCTTTGAGAACCAGGCAAAGCGCAGCGGTCACAACTGCCACTTAACATGCAATGCCTCAAGAATTCGTCGGAAAGTGGAGAACAGATATATCTGAATGTGGAACGGAGTGTCTTAACACTGTAGCCTCCGCCTACCTTGCTGCTATGTGCGGGATACAGAATAAACCTCTAAAAATAACAAAAGAACATTTTATAATTTAATATATTTTTCTTTTCTTTCGTATTGGAATAATATTATTTTTCTATAATGCAATAACAATTAAAATGGTTTTTTTTAATTAATAAATCTAAATGATAAAAGTTTACAAAAACCAAATTAAATAGAAACTTTCCAAAATATTTAAGAAGTAAATGAAATAGATATTATCAAAACACACTTTAAACCTACAAAATTCTCACCAGGCTAATAAAAAAGGTATCTATTAAACGATGTCGAGGCAGAGATTGTTCAAGACCACAGACGT
Organism: Heliconius hermathena; assembly: GCA_013403705.1. NCBI lineage: Eukaryota > Metazoa > Arthropoda > Insecta > Lepidoptera > Nymphalidae > Heliconius > Heliconius hermathena. The sequence continues at coordinate 55,287 of JAAIXJ010001711.1, forward strand.
GACAGGTGTCACTTGGGGAAGGGATTTTTTTGTTCTAGCCCATAGCCATACTTCTACGTGACCTGAAACACAATTTACGTAAGCTTATCACCAATGGCGTGTTAAAATTAAATTTAATACTAAAATGTGAATCACGTGTTTCCTGAACCAAAGCAAGACGAACGGAAATCGACCAGGATGGAGGATATGTATACTTTTAAGGCAACTGTCTCCTGCACTTCCAGGGTATGACGACAGGCTAGTTGGGCTTCTTATTTTAATAAGGCGGTGCTAGGTGTTTTGTAGTGTATGCGCGTGCGCCGTTTCCTGCGTCCAAAGGAGTGCTACCAACCATTGTTCGCTTGGAGGGGATGTATGTGAGCTGAATTCATATGTCGAACTAAAAAACTTACGTTTAACTTAACTTACAACTGTTCAAATATTTTTTTATTTTTGTGTCCTGTTTTTTTGTCATTTGGGTATATTTACGGCTTTTTTATTAAGATTTTTTGTGGTAGTCTTGGAAGATTTGATAATCTTGCTTAGCGGGGAATATTTTATTTGTAAAATTATTTTTTATTATATAAGTAAATATTCAACCGTTATTCATGTAATTAACTTGATATGTTTTAAGTTAGCAAGTTTTATGTCAAATTCGAATTAATATTAAAATACCTAAATAAATATTGTTTTGATTAAATAAACATTAATAGAAAATATTATTATAATTAATAAATTATTCGTAATCCATCGCTAACAGTCGGTATTTCTGTTATATATATTCGTTACAAAATGGGAAAACGAGTTAACTTCCTCATTCTAGGTATAATTGTGTATGTAAAAAAATATTTACTCTATTCAATCAGCTAAGTGTAGCTAATCCAACCATTAGAGATGAACATGCGTAGAAACATGTATCAAAATAGTACACCTTCGAATACCGTGTGACCGACCGTACTTACAAGTGTTAAGGAACTCAATGGAAAACTACATCAAAGGTACTCCCGTAAAGGTACCTTACGCGTCCATCTAATGATAAATACCTAAGAATGCCTAATTGTTATTCATCTCAGCGCGTGTAGACCACGTCGCGGTGGGGAAGAGTTAATAGCCGGCGCCGCCTTCGCGCCCAGGCATATTGTACCGAGCCGTGCCCGCGAGCGCCGCTGCGCTGCCTCCGTCCACATTACGATATAGGATATTTCAAGTTATATATTTTCAATTAAAGCCGGTGGCTGGGAAGGCAAGATGTCGGCATAGCTGATTGATATAATATACGGCTGTGTCACATCGAGCCAGCTCAATCCGCCGGCGTTCGACGTGAGAAGACGAGGAACTTGAGGAAGCGATCTCCCGTAGGATCATCAACGTATCCGAACGTGCTTGTGACCATCTGACAGCTGTCACCGCCGGACATCGACACAGTGCGCAGGCCCACATCTCCGCTACGTAGGAAAACCGAAAATCTTTATTTATAACACACACGACCATGTTCCCGTAGAGTGCGATCGCGTGTTTTTCCTTTATTCTTATTTAACAAAAAAAAAACGAAACGACAGAATGGCGAACGACGAGGTGCTAGGGCCGCGCAAGACGATGTTCGTATTAGTGATTGTTGTTGGATGTTTCGCCGTGCTGTGGCCCAGGATCCTGTCGCCACTCATCCTGGGCCACACCGCCGACCAGCTCAAGCCGAACAAGTACGACCGGGAGGCAGGTAAAGCGGTATTTTTAACTTTAGCTCAATGTCAATATCGCTGGACTGACTATATCTAATTATAAATATCGTCAAATTAACGAATTTTTGTCATTTGGCTATTATGTATGAAATTAAACGGAGGTTTCCGTGGCTTCATAGGTGAGCGATGTTTGCTGTTCTCAAGAACGAGATATTGCTATGCAAATATGACTTGGTCCAGTTGTTGACTCTGAGCATTAATGTTTACTAAAGATCTGATCGGAATGCGGTCGAACTTACTTATTATTATTTAATATAAGGGAAATACATAAATGCACAATGCATATTACTCATCTTTGTTAATTGCTTAGATATTTTATTTAATGTTCATAGATATATTATTTTAAAATAATAAGAAAAAAAAATGTGTGCCATAATTTATAGGTGTCATTATGTTTTAATTATCAACTATACTTTTTAAAGGCTATAACAAAACATGTCATGCCAGTAGTCTATTAACCCTTTCCTAACGAACATACGAAAATTAATAAAAAAGAAAGTTTTTATGATTTTATATGGGNATAATTTTAATAAATATTGATAAAAAAAAACATTTGTGAAAATGTTATCACTTCTATGTAAAAATACTTTTATCAAATTCTCATTATAGGTCTAATCAAATTAGTGTATTAGAATTTTATGTGGTATTATTAATCTGTATACCTTCTTTTTTAAATGTTACTAAATTTTATTCTTTAAAAATTTGATTAAATTTTTAGTCTGTTACTTAAGGCTCATTTTGCCTAAAAAATATTGTAGTATGGATATATTTTATTTATATAATACATAAAAAAAATATGTGTCTTAATGCCTATGTAACATACTGACAGATTTTCTAATAACTATTTTTTTGTGAACAAAATGATGTATCTTATATGTTTGAATGTTTTTTTAACAATTATTTATTTAACATGTGTTTTTTCTATGAAACATGTTAATACAGAGAATTTGATAACTAGAATGTTTAAATTTAATTTTTCAGAATCTTCAATTATAATTAAATTTATATAAATATCCTTATACTTAAATATTTCTATATGTATTAACAAACTCTTACTCTAGGATGCTGTGAAGTTATATTCGAGACTGACGTCGCTGTACTAGAATTAGTTAATGAAGTTTGCCATTCAGCTCTCGGAGACGGCAAGTTCTCTTCTCAATCAGCAATAGAATGTCGGAAAGCAGTGAATGATACATGCGGAGTGGATATAGCAACTTTTGTGAAACGAAATGAAAATGTTGGGAAAACAACTAAAATGATTGTTGAAAATATGAAAAATAGTAACAGTTCTTGCTTAAGACGTCATTTTGGTGTACCAGTGTACAGCCTCAGCAATCATTTTGCGATCAATTCGTGGAATTTACAAGACAGTTAGTTATTTTTTTGTTTAAGCCTGGATTTTGGATTAACAACTGACACTAATAATTAATAAACTAAATATTTTATTTGGTTTGAAAAGTAACTAACAATTACTGATAATATTATAGTTTTAACCCTTAATATAACATAACTTTTATGTTAGGCATTACTATTATACTATGCTACTGACATTATATTTATTTAATTACACAAAAAATTATCGAAAATTATAGTAATATTTGAAATACACTTCAGATACCCATTTTAATCTTGGATGGCGCGATTGGAGGCGCGGGTTCGAGTCCCGCGAGTACGTTAAAAGTTTAGTTTGTATTAGCGATTGTTGTGGAATTCAAAATGTTTTAAAAGTTATTTTTACTTTAAAGAATTTCATACGTTATTTTTCTAAATGCAGTCTAATTAATTACCGAGCTGTTGTACTCTGTCAATCATGTGCGTAGCGAAACGTCGCGTCGATACTAATTTTAGTTACTAATATAACATGTACAATGAAAATTTGTAATAATGATGAAAAGTATAGGTACATTAAATCATTTATTCGCTTTGGTAACGAGGCAAAGCGCGGGGTTGAGTTCCGCCACTGAATTCGGTGACGGAGTGTCTTATCTTAGTGTTAAGACAGTTCCCAAGTTCCCTTTGCTTACCCTGTTATGTGCGGGATACAGCGTGAAGCTAAATAAATAATAATAATATCAAGTAATAAGTAAGTATCAAGCAATAAGTACTTCAACTCAACACGCAATGCCTCCAGAATTCGGCAGAAAATGGGGAACGGAGTGTGTGCACTAGGTTCCCACTGCCTACCCTGCTGTATGCGGGATGCAGCATGAAGCTAATTTTTTATTTTTTAGTATTTTACTTCAGAAAAATAGCTAATTATTCAAGTTTTAATTAAATGATATTTTATTGTTACGTTTTAAATAAATATTATTGCGAAAATGATATGAAAACTGGCAGTTATTAAAATTTTTTTTGTTATACGGTTATATCTAAATGAGCCTGCGAGACTAATTTTGACAATTCATTTTACGATCTTTGCCTAATTTTGATAAAAAAATGCATTGCTAATTTGCAAAGTATCTGATTTGTACATACGTAATTCCTAAAAAAGGAACCTGGAAACCTAATGTTTAGACACTCCGCTCCCATCAAAATCGTGCCGTTGGGGAATGAGGGAAAATGGGAATTTTCCGCCGAATTCTAGTGGCATTGCGTGTTGAGTGGCGGCGCTCAACGCGCCCTTTGCCTCGTTACCAGAGCGAGGAAATGAAAATATTGAATATTTCAGTTCCTCAAGTAGGAATCGAACCCATAACCTATCGCGTTTACAGTCACACGTTTGGGGCTCTACATCACGACTGGCCTCAAAATGTGATATGTGTATAGATCAAATTGGTTATGTGTTTCTCTCATCTTAGACATTAGTTAGGATCTATTAAATTTGTTGGATTGAACTAGTGTGGGATGAATCTCTTCCTAAAAAATAATGTTGTTTTTATAAAAAAGGTGGTTTCTCATTTCAATTAATCAAAATGCAATGTTTAGTCCACCATTTAACGCGCGCGCACTTTTAAATTCGTTACAAAAATATTAGGATTACAAACATATGCTAAATGTTATAAGCGTATATATGTATGTGTGTACATTTCTCAAAAATTAATAGAAATAAAAACAGAAACTAAAAATTACACCAAGATGATTCTCTTTCGTTTAAATCAGCTATATTCCAATATATCTAGAGTTTTCTGGATGGGTAAATGTATAATACTAGAGGGCGCGCGCGGCTTCGCCCGCTTATTAGGAGTGAATTCTAAAAAAACCACGAAGTACCACGTGTTCAATAAAATATTTTTAATAGTCTGAATTTAAATTTTTATAAAAATCGGTGGCGATTTAAAGATTTTTCCATATAAACTTTCAACCCCTTATTTGAACCCTTAGAAGGTGAATTCTTAAAAACCATGAAACACGTGTTCAATGAAATATTTTTAAGAGTCTGAATTTCAAATTTTATAAAAATCGGTACAGATTAAAATTTTTTTCCATACAAACTTTCAACCCCTATTTCATCCCTTTAGGGTTAAAATTTTTCAAATTCCCTTCTTAGTGGATGTCCAGAATATGAAAATAAACATCTGCCCAAATTTCACGTTTCTACCATCAGCGGTTACGGCTCTGCGTGCGTCTTACCTCAGTCAGTCAGCACAAGTCCTTTTATATATATAGATATAAGTAGTTTTACAGTTTTTAGTTACAAATTCCTATCAAAAGCGTGTTAAAAATATATTTTTAACAGGTCAGTTTAATAGGTCGAGCTATAACTAGTAACTATGTAATAAAATCTTAAAATTCTTTGTCAGTTGTTGTATCATCATGAAATTTAGCAATTATATGTAGATTTTGAGGCCTGTGCCGGCAGGCCGGCGCAGCGGCACGAAGTGTGACTGTAAAACCGACTGGTTGTGGGTTCGATTCCCACTCGAGGAGATGAAATATTTACTTAAATTTATATTTGCATTTCTTCGCTCTGATGTCGAGGCTAAGCGCAGCGTTGAGTTCTGCCACTCAACACGCAATGCCTCCAGAATTCGGCAGAAAGTGGGGAACAGAGTATCTTAACACTAAGTCCCCTCTGCGTACCCTGCAGTGTGCGGGATACAGCGTGAAGCATTGCGTGAAGCTTTTTTATTTTTTTTTAGATTTTTAAACTATTATTTTAATACTTATTAACAAAATTTTTAATTCCTACTTTGTCTTAGTGACTAAGAACTGCTGATATACGAGATAAGTGTGTATACACTGACCGTATTGAATAACACATGTTCTAGATACTCCCAACATATTTAGTTCAAGGGCAACTGCATTATACGAATTAGTTAATACACATTTATTTTGCCTACTTTTGCATATAAAGTTTAGCCTTTTATGGATGATTGCTTGGCTGTTAAAATTTTTTATTAGCAATTAACGAGACAGTAAATTAAATATGGGACGGATTGTATTAAAAAATATATATTTATACTTTTTTTATTATAGAAAGATTTTCCTCTAAGTGTGGAATAATACTTTATAAATTATGAAAATAAAATGTTTTTAAATATGTCGAGGCGCAGTGGCATGAGCATGCGACTGTAATCGTGACAGGTGGAGGGTTCGAGGAAAACAAATATTTAATATATTTTTTTCCACACTCGGGTAACGAGCCAAAGCGCGACGTTGAGTTCCGCTACTCAACTTCTCCTTAATTCACCGGAAAGTAGGGAACATGAGTGTTTTAATGAGAACGGAATGTCTTAACACTAGGTTCCCAGGTTCCCTCTGCCTATCCTGCTAACTGCGAGATGAAGCGTGAGTCTGCAACAGTCTGTAATACAGAGCTACTATACTAAAATATATTTTGTATTTCCATTAATACAGATAAGGGACAAATGTCATAAAATAATTAACAATCTGTTACAGATTCTCAATTAGTTTATGATATTCAAAGTTTTTTATATACATATGTTTATAAAAGTAGAAAAAATCCTTAAGAACATAAATATAGAACATGAAATAAATATATATAACAAAATAAATATAGAACATGAAAATTAAATAGAATGTTTTGAGATCGCTTTTTTTAGGATTTCGTACCTCAAGAAAAACCGGAACTCTTATAGCATCACTTCGTTGTCTGTCTGTCAAGACCCTTTTTCTTAAGAAATCTTGGAGGTACCGAGCTGAATTTATTAAATTATCCAGATCTACTAAGTGAGGCACAGAAAAATTAAACTTCTAAGTCAACGAGATGAAAATTATAAAATTAGTACAGACCCCTCGGTGGGCGAGTCCAACTCGAACTTGACTAGTATTTTATTTATATTCCTGGAAGCATCAGGCTTCCAGGGACATTTTTGTAGTATAAAAATTAATTTGTATAATATAAAGCTTCATTATTACAGTGTTATCGTACAGTTCCTGTATGACCTCATTTCAATATTTTTAAACATGAGTTTTTTTGTATATTTTATCCACAAGTGTTGTGCTTAAAAACTTTAAATATTTTTTTTATCTCTAGGAATATGCCATGTGTCCAGAATATAGTTTATATTACGCTACGAATATGATGTAATTGTAATGGCGACTCTGACAATTTACGTCACTTACTAATTCAGTAAAATGTGTGTTTTTTTTTTAAATTTTATCTTTGGTCTGAATGAGTATTTTGTTAATTTTCTAAATTTTTTTTGTGACGTGAAAGATCCCAGCACAGCGTTTTCGCGGAAAATAAAAATATTCTTCGATTATTTGAGCTTAGCAGCCCAAGGGATACTGCGGGAATTAAGGAATAAAAAGTAACCTATGTTGCTCCTTAATATAAATCAGGTTTTGCTGTTCCAGAGTTTAGCCTGGACAAAAAGACAGACAAAAATTTTGAAATCATTTGTGTTTTAGTACCGTTAATATTATAGCGATATGCACTAGAAAAACTGCAGTTGTTGTAAAATCGAAGACAGACTGTTCAAGTTTATACATACCTATATGTATATCATATTTATTTTCTTACTAAGTTTGAAATTTGAAAAGGAATTAAGATTATTTTGACAAGATTTCCAAAAGGTGAAATCAAAATCGATGCAGAAATTTATTTGCACTAACCAAATCAATAAATCACACTGAGTAGGCTGACAGATGCAATACCGCTGCCGTGTCTAGATATAACGTTACCTATTATTTTGACAGCTGCATCCGAAGGCTTAGATTAATTAATTTTAGACGTATAATTATAGATATTGGATTTAAATATAGGAAATTTAATGCGATATGACAATTGTGAGTTTAAATATAATAATTTTTATTTCATTTTATTATTCTTATTTTAAAGCAGGTATATTCTTTACAAACCTTTAACATATATTCACTCAAGGGGTAAGTTAACAATTATATTGTTTTCTAACCGCAGCGGACATTGGTTCAAATGAAAAAATTCTATAAAAACATACAATTTCTATCAAAAACTTTCTATAGTATAAAGAATATTACTTGAAGCATTTTTAGTGAGGTTTAAAAATATATTTCGTTTTCGTCAATTCCGTTTTATTAAAGATGCACAGGCTGATTGATGAGTTTGCATTATTGATCGTCTACCAGTATTGGAATAAAATAGCAAATAGAAATATTGTACGCGATGTCGTGACGCAGTGTCTGTCAGGATCAGTGTCTGATTTTAAACGCTATGCTTGCACGTTCGAATCTCTTTTTGGGGGAATATCTACTTATTCAGCTTTACGTTCTATTCCGCATATAACAAGGTAGGTGAAGGGAACCTGGAAACTTAATGTTAAGACCCGTTTCAATTAAGACTCCGGTTCCCACTTTCCATTGAATTCTGGAGGCATTGCGTGTCGAGTGGCGGAACTCAACACCGCGCATTTGCCTTGTCACCAGAAATATTTGATATTTCACTTTCTCTAGTGGGAATCGAATCCACCATCTGTCGCGTTCAGTCGCCCGCTTGTGCCGCTGTGCCAATACTGTAACATAACGTGGGAATGTAAATTCCATATTTTGAATTTTCAATAAGACTACTACTGCATTGGATTCCGTTATTCACCAAGCTATATCTGAGATGTGAAGTGCAAATCGTCTTAGTACTAGGTTTCATCTACCCTCGTCGCTTACACATATGTATGGGCTCTGCGAGTAATTCAAATTCTAGAGGCTTGTTGTAGCGCAGGGGTACAAGCGTTCCGCTGTAAACGCGACAGGTTGAAGTTTGATTCCCATTCAAATGAAATATTTAATATTTTAATTTCCTCGCACCGGGAACGAGGCAAAGTGCGGCGTTGAGTTCTGTTACTCAACGCGTAATGCCACCAAAATTCGACCGAAAGTGGAGAACTAAATAAAGTAAATTTGTTATGTACGTAGGTTCAAGGGCGAGTCTATGGCAGCGATACGTAAGAATTTTTCGGAATCCCAGCGGAAACCGAAAAAAGTAAGGCAACTAGTACATGTATATTTTTCTAAGTGATTTAATTAGTTTAAAAGCCAATCAGGTGTCAACTACTTATGATAGTTGAAATAGCTATTAAAATATTGATTTTGAAGCTTCAATTGCAATAATTTAAAAAGTTTTAAAATCAGAATATTTCATATTTTATATTACTTGAAACAAACTGATAATAATTGTACTACAATATCTTCACAATTCCTAGATTTCTTTTAACATTTTGAAAACAAACAAAAAACACTTTTTCAAAACCAAATTGACTGGTGGTTTCTAATTTTCAACTGGCACAAGCACAAACGATGAGATACGGTGACATCATGTTTGTCAATTGTCTAATAGATTGTGTTGTAAATGCAAATACGAGTACAGCTTTCACAACGGAGCTACGTATGTATGTATGTTTGTTTGTATGTATGTACGTAACTCGTTTTAAGTGGCCTCTATACTTGGTAATATTAGAACAAAAGTTTTAACGTCCCATTGTCACTTGTTAAGGTCATTTCGTTGGGTGGCCAAGGTATGAGAGGTAGCGGTTTGTTTCTCCATTTTTACAAAAAATATTCAAATTATTGAACATTTCTTTGAGGCTTAGTTTTAAGACATTCAATTTATAAAACACTGCCTAATTACGTGTTGAGTGACGGAACTCACTGCCGAGCTTTGTCTACAACAGTACAGAAATGAAATTAATATAAATACAATCATTTCCCTGAGTGGAAATCGAACCCACAACAATTACGTTAACAGTCAGATACTGTTCCACTGCGTCACGGTTGTTTATTCCATTAAAAATGTGTGTAACTTGTCGCACTTTATCTTGGAATAGGAAATACACTTTCGTGTTGTTTATATAATATATATTTTTGTGTGTTTTTCCTGTTACTGTTAACCAATCTCGTTCCAAATATGGCGACATAGATGTTATACTATTAGTTTTACTAAAAGCAGAGCATCTATAAAAGCTTTAATTATTATTAGTATTTCCTTAAAATAACCTCTAATTTTTAAAAGGTGTTCTTTGTATTTCACAATGCGTAGATCCTGATGCGATCTTATCCTTCCAACATATTAGTTATGAATAAAGGTCTATTCATCCTCTCGTTTTTTCCCCGCAAAGCATAGTGAGCAGAAAGAACCTAGTGTCAAAATATTCCGTTCTTCCCTTTCTGCCTTAAATTCCTCCTCCAAACTTTCGGCACACCAAAGCGAAGATATGAAAATAATTTAAAATATCATCATCTTCTCGATAAGGGATTCGAACAGACAACCGTCACGCTTGTAACTATTAATACAGTGGGTACTAATAAATAAATAAATTAAATTTGCTTCACGCTGTATCCCGCACACTGCAGGGTAGACAGAGGGAACCTAGTGTTAAGACACTCCGTTCCCTACTTTCTGCCGAATTCTGGAGGCATTGCGTGTTGAGTGGCAGAATTCAACGCCGCGCTTAACCTCGACACCAGAACGAAGAAATGGAAATATAAATTTAAGTAAATATTTCATCTCCTCGAGTGGGGATCGAACCCACAACCAGTCGGTTTTACAGTCACACTTCGTGCCGCTGCGCTACGACTGGCCTCAAACTTTCGACTAACTAAAACGAGGATATGAAAATAATTTAAAATATCATCATCTCCGCGATAAGGGATTCGAACAGACAACCGTCACGCTTGTAACTATTAATACAGTAGGTAAAGTAAATAATATGGCAAATCTTCAAGTAGAAATAACTGGTTAAGTTTATATCTTGTTTAAATTCACGCTAACGGCGGGTACTTGTATTTTTTTCCGCACACCGCTAATGACGCCTAAACATTCTACGTGAAATGTCACTTAAGTCAGTCGTGTTGAAAGGATGATGACTGAAGAATTTACATAAACAATTTACTTTGAAATTTGGTACCGATTCTCCAATGTAAGTTGTAATTTAGTGTTTATTTAAATGGATTTCGGACTTTTTAAAGTAATATTGCAAGAGTTACTAAAGTAAAATTAAAAGATTAGTTATTTTGATTAAAGTAAAGTTGTCGGTACGGCCTTTATATAAAAACTAGCTTTAACTACTACTAAGAATTATATATGAATATGACACAACATATTCAGACATTCTGAGTGTCCGTTGTAACTGACCGCATGGACGGTGGGTTACATCGAAACGTGATGGAATCGTCACGTTTTTTGTTTTATATATTTAGCCATTCTTTCTATATAGGCTATCCGACATAAAATGTTTATTTTTTTCAATTCAAATTAAAGCCGTAGCTCCTGAAATAACATATTATTAAGTAGTCGGTCTGTTTAAATAAGAGCTTTGCTCGTTTTTGTTATTATTACAATGTATTTTAAGTAAGTGGGGAACGGAGTGTCTTAACACTAGATTCCCTCTGTCTACCCTGCTGTGTGCGGGATACAACATGAAGCTGATTTATAATCTATTTTTACAAGTTTATATTAAACTTGTTTTATTAAATTGTTAATATGTTGTGTTATCTTGCAAGCTTAATTTGACCCACTTCCCAGTGTCCGGTTGAGCTGAAATTTGGATTACGACTTTAGTTCTGGTGACAATAATATTACATATAATCAATGTTGTTGTTAACAATATGGTGGATTACAATTTTTGCACAATTCATCTAATCACGTTGTGGATAAAAATCTATGGTCTTAAATAAAATGGCTTGATTTGTAAACTATGAAAAAAGTTCGAGGACAGTCTTGGCGCAGAGGCACAAGCGGGTGAATATAAACGCTCCAGGTCGTGGAATCGATTCCCCCTCGAGGAATTGTAAATATTATCCATTTAATGTTTAATATTTTCATTTTTTCGTCCTGGTGATACCACTCAACATGCAATGGCTCCAGAATTTGGCGGAAAGTGGGAAGCGGAGAGTCTTAATACTAAGCTCACTCTACTTATCGTGCTATATGCGGGCTACGGCGCGACGCTGAAGAATATTTCTTAATTAACATTTGATTTCTAGTAGGTATAAGGAAGCTTTTAAAGTCCACTAAAACATCGTGTTTTAGTTTTTTTCCCACAAGCAGTATACGTACACAGCATTATTGAGTTTCCGCAATATGAGTGTTCACGAGCGTATCGTCCATCAGTTCAGTTTGCTTTGCCGCCGCTCTGTAGGGCTTTCGACCCGCTAAGATAACAGTCCTTGTGCCGTTGTCTGATACACCTCGTTTGTGAGTGTTTTGTAATTTTTGCTTTTCTTTGTTTCTTCTTGTTTCTTTAGTTTATTTTTCTTTTACTTTTGTAAAGTTGTCTTTTTTTGTTTTTTTTCTTATCTTTATGTAGGATTCTTATTTTTTCGTAGTTTTTTTGTCAAGTTGCCTTTTATAGTTTTTTTATATACACCTAATTAATTTTATCTAACCGTAAATAAATATACCTATTTTAATGAAATTATTTTAATTTTTTTATAATGCGTTTTTAAAATTTAACAACAAATAGATTTTTTTCTGTCAAATATTGTTTATAGAAATAATGTGAGTCTAATAAATTTTAGGATCCCATTTCTACCCTGGCTACTGATTATGTTGCTTTTGTAAGTAATATTTGAGTTATCAAGCATTTAATAGGATTATAAAGGAGTCCACATTTCTCTCAACAGAGTGCGAGGTGGCCGTTCTTCTTTCTAAAATACAGGCCCATCTCAAGTCTGCTAAAATAATTTGTAGTATTGTTACAAACAAACTCGTGTAAAAGAGAGTGAGATACAGGTGAAAATGACTATAAAAGCAATGAAATTGTGTCAATCGGGGGTCTAGTGGCGAGCTACTCTGGCCCCTCCCCGCCCGGTGACGCTGTCAAGACCAGTCCAGATCAACAGTAATAAAGTCCTTCCGAAAAAAAAAAAATCAATTGGGGACAGTTGCTTGTAGGCGACGACCCTTATCGGAAGAAAACTCGTGTGAAGTATTGTTATTGGGTGATACATATCACTTTGCAATTACGCAGAATCACTAAACTAAAAAAATCTAAACTAACTTCACGCTTTATCCCTAGCGGGGTAGTCAGAGAGAACGGAGCGCCAAACGCTACGGTCTCTACATACCTCTTTCGTCTCGTCCACTGCCATGAACCTCTTCATACATGCCCTCGTAGAATCACATTTCGAATAATTTAGAAACATATAGACGATATATGTTACTTTTTTTGTTTTTGAAAAAACTTAACGCCTCTAATATCTAACAGTATATAGCATGTACTATTTTTTCATCATTGTTCATTTGATAAAGAATATTGCCTAAGGCAATCCAGTCGACGTTTAGCGTGTCCATGTAAGACTACAACGGGCAACCATCTGCTTGGTGACCTCTATTCTAGTAAACATCACATATTTGTGGTGTTACAACGATATGTTTCTTAGTGAAGTTTCGATATGTTATTTAGTGAAGTTTCTCCTTGGTGGAATATGGGTTTATACAAATTAGGCAATATGCCAGTCGATCTGGGTCAAACTGTGATGGATATAATGCTGTTGGACGTGATTGTGATGCTTGGGGTTGTTGCTGATTTGAATCGTGTTCACGGGATGTATCTTTCCAAATATTTTTGTTTTCTCCAATTTTTGTGGAGTAACTGCGGCGTTGAGGTTCGCTCAACTTTATACATATAAAGTTTCTAAATGGACAGAAAGTGAGGAGTGATATTATAATAAATAAAATGTAACTGAGCATTAAACTAGTACTATAAATTGGGGCATAAGCTATAAAATATTGTAGAAGTTAACCTAAAATTTAAACATATGCCTTTTTTTAGCTTTATACTTTGGATAAGCAGAGGGAACCTGGGAACGTAGTGTTAAAACACTCCATTTTCCACTTTCATTTTCCACTTTTTTCAGTAACAGAACAAAAGGACGCGCTCTGCCTCGTTACCAGAACAAGGAAATAAAAATATTAATTATTCCTTTAGTGGAAATCGAGCTAAACTAGCCTAAAATACCATGATGTAACTACCATCAAGCATATAAACAATACATTGAAGTATCTTAATTCCGTGAGTCAGAGTTTAATGGCGCCACCAATTAGGATATGAGTGGATTTCATAGAGTCCGGTCGTTTTTGTCATATTATGTACCTAAGGTCTATTTATGACGCAGAGTAACCTTATTTTAATGATGTTTTTTAAAGGAATTAATGTCAATAAAGTGGCAATTCTTTTTTACAAATAATAAGACCAAAACTTGTAGAGGCCAGTGTGACTGTAAACGTGACAGGTTGTAGGTGCCACGATTCCCACGAGGATATTTAATATTTTTAGTACTTCGCTCTGGTGTTAAGACACAGCGCGGCGTTGAGTTTCGCGATTGAACACGCAATGCTTTCAGAATTCAGCGGAAAGTGAGGAGTGAAATGTTTTAACATTAGACTCCGCCTGCCTATCCTGCTTCATGCGGGCAAAAGCGAAAGTTTAGCGAAAGTACTGAATTTTTTTACAATAATAAGACCAAAATTTCCAGTGTTAAGACACTCCGTTCCCTAAGCACAGCCTAAATTTACACATTGCGGAATTCTACGCAGTGCTTTGTCTATCATAGCGAAGATATTGAAATAATTTACCTAAATAAATTTCTGAATTTTATGACCAATTGTTACAGAGTTAAATTCCAATTGTATATAAAGACGTATGGCTTAATTGCAGGGAACATTTGGATTATATCCAATGCCTGGCTACAAATACTGCTTCTTAAACAAGAACTAGTAAAATATACATACGTTATCAACATTTTTTTTAAATAGTATAAGTATTTCGACGTAGCTCGATAATAATGGCATATTAGGCGACTAAAATTGGGACGGTATACAAGAAGCGTGGGTTCAAGTCCCGCTACGTTCAAAACTATGTGTTCCAAATTATTTTCCTTTCCTTATTTATGTAAACCACATTAAAAAAAAAAATCTCGTATCGTCTTTAGTAGGAGAAAAATACGTTACATTTTATGTAGTTGGATGTTTACAAATATATCGGATGAAATTTTCACAATTTTTTCTGAAAAATATGTGCTGTGAACTGTGGGAATATTTATTTCAATTAACTAATTCGCTTGCAAAGTAACACCACCGTTCGTTCCCACATTCTATTTTCAGTTTTCAGATATTTAGCGTTGTTGTTATTATTGTCTTTTACTCTTTTGTTGTTACTTTCTCTAGAAAAATGAGAGAAAATACATATTTTAATACATTATAGATATGTGTTAAAAGAAAACTAATATGTAATATTTATCTAGGAATTGTTGAAAACATCTTAATAAACTACTATGAAACTATTCTACGAAGGCATAGGTGATATGTTAAAGTTAATATGTCAAAAAATAACCAACCATCTTCTATAATTTATAATTTATAACTGTGTTTTTGCTTTTTCCTAACCCAATATTTTTACTAATACTTTTATATATATTAGATATTTAAGATATTAATCATTTAGAATTGTACTAAATAAGGAAATGAGTGTTTTGACACTAGGTTTTCCTTCGCCTTGCGTTTCACGCATAACAATCCTGCTTTGCGGGAAAAAGCGTGAATGAATTGTTTTTTTTTATTATAATATTTGTATGATTTTTATGATATACACAATGCACGCGGTAGGCAGAGGTGCTTAACGCCCAGTATCAATAACCTATCTCCAACGTCAATCTTAGATTGTTTTATACATCTATCCAATCTCTAGATTGGATAGATGTATGAAACAATCTAAGATTGACGTTGGAGATAGGTTATTAATATTGGGCGTAAATGAATCTGTTAATAAATATGAATATATCAAAGTATTAGTAACTTGTGACGTCACGTTGTTATAATTTTTTTTTAATTTATCATTTGTTTGCTTAAACTATTTCACTTTTCAACAATATCTGTAAATATAAAATGGATAGGTATATAATGTTAATTATTAATAATTATCAAAAAATGACGTTATTATTGTTTTTTTGTTACATTTATGAAGTAATGTTATTCATGCCAATATTAATTAAAACATCCTCTTCACAGCGATAAAACAAGAACGGCCACCCATCCGCATGGCGCCGCACCCGGCGTTGCGCGAGCGCGGCAGGGCCATCCCACCCGGGGCGCCCCCAGCAGTGCGCCCTACACCACTGCCCCCCCACGTTAGGGTACGATCACCCCTATCTGTTTACTACGAACTGGACATTAAGGTATTTACGGGAAGTACTAGCTTGGCAGGCTTGGCAGGAGTGGCAGGTAGGGCTTTAAAGGTCTATATGATAACTCGTTTAAACGTTTGTTGCTTAAAAAGAAAATAGTTTTTCAATTCGAGTCGTGAGATAAGCGCGCTTAATCAAACAAAGTTTCCAGCTTTGTATGATTTATTTTGTTTGTTCCTAGGGTTCGATTTTTTTTAGCTTCACTATATTTAGCTCATAGACTGCAACCGCGAAATATTTAATATTTTCATTTCTTCGCTCTGATGTCGAGACAAAGCACGGCGTTGAGTACTGCCCCTAAACCCGCAATGCCTCAAGAATTCACCGGAATGTGGAGAACGCCAGTCTTAACACTAAGTTCCCAAGTAAGAAAAGGACAATAAAATTAAATCCTTTTTTATTTGGGCTCAAAACTTATTAAATATACTTATTAAATTATTCAATTCTCAATCAATCGAATAACAAAAAAAAATCTTATTTAATTTTTTTGATGTTAATTTATTAAAAAGGTAGGTTCTTTTTGAATTTACTTTCGTATTACATTCATATAGACCTTCAAAGGAATATTTAATATTTTTTAATCTCTGAAGCAGCTTCGCGTTTCTCAACCGCCGCTATTAACACCAAGGTAAGTAGCATATATATGTAATGCCTTTTAGTATAGTATTATTAATAAAAAATATTATTTGTACTAAAAGTGAATAACTATAGCTATAAGATGAGTAAAAAGATAATTGACTAAAATACTTTTATTGAATTTAATCGTCTACTTTCGAAACGTATAACAATTTTTATGAATTAAAGTATTTTTTGATGACAAACGAAAGTGAGTTTTTTTTATATGGTTTTATGTAGTAGTTTAAGGCTAGGGGTTGATATCTATTTTTTAGCTCCAAGCTGTGTTCCGCATATAGCAGAGTAGTCAAACATAATTATTTAATACTTGTTTAGGGAACGTATAAAAATTTGAACGTAGCGGAACTCGAACCCGCGCCTCCTGGAAACCGACCAGGCGCTCTGACCACTAAGCCATACATTCTCATCAAGCTACGTCGAAATTTTTATACTTGCTTATATGCTTGTTACAACTTATTTATGTTGTTAGCATCTTTGTAGGGAGATTTTTACAAAATTCCGCTACTCTTAGATAATTACTAAGAATTATCATCTGGCAAGAGAGAATGCTATTTACGAACGGCAAGAGAGAATGCTATTTAAGAACGTATGGCTTAGTGGTCAGAGCGCATGGTCGGCAAACCGCGGCGTTGAGTTCCGCTATTTGACTCGCAATGCCGAATTCTGAGGAAATTGGGGATCGAAGTGTCTTAACACAGCTGAAGATAATATAACAAACATGAACTACAATGTCAAAATAAACTTATGTAGAGTTACTACTGTCGACTGCGTGTGCGCAGTGTTGGCGTCCTTCGACTGTAGCCCAATGTATAGGTTGAAGCGGGATTTTTTGTTTTTTTTTTTTCAAATTTTAGCATATTATTAGCTAGGCTATATTTTTAGTTAACTAAAGCAAAAACTGAAAAAACAGTTATTCGATAGTCAAATGTTAAATAAAAGAGCAAGCAAAATGCGAAACTTACGAAAATAGCAAAATAAATAATTAAATATCTTCATAGTAAATATTTAAGAATTTAGAGGTGTCAATTCTACTAGAGTATTCTTTGTTATTTAATTGTTGGTCTTTTAATAGGATCACAAGAGAACCGACCAATTTATAGTTGGTTTTATTTCTATTTATAATTTTACATTATTATATTATAAGATGGTGATTTGTTATAATGTGTTGGCGAAATTAAAACGCTGCGTGCTTTTTTTCAGCTTAGAATAATGGATTATATTTAAACAGTGTCGATGTCGAATCAGGAGGCCGTCGTGGCGCAGGGCGACAAGCATGTGACGATTGTTGACGGGTTCGATTCCCACTCGGGGGAATAAATTATTATTTATTATTAGGACCTTGGCGTTGCGCCACTCTGTGCATGGAATTTCGTACGGTAACGAATCACTGAAGTAGTACTATATGTAACCTCAAATTATATAATAGTAGAACAGTGTTTACTATAGTGTCAACTACATATTTATTTTCCCTTTGTGAAAATGTGTACTTTTGTGCCAAATAAAGTGTTTTTGCGGGGAATTTTATTGCACTGCTTTATTCAGAAAAAATCTGCAGCAGAAGCACACAGAATTCTCGTTGAGACAATGCTTTGTCGAATACAACGTGCAGAGACTGGTTTAGGCGCTTCAAAAGTAATGATTTTGACCTTGAAGACAAAGAGCGTTCTGGAGCACCGACAAAATTTGAAGACAAAGAATTGGAGGCATTGCTTGAAGAAGATCCATGACAGACGTTAGTAGCTGTGTCTTATACACATCGTATTTCCATTTCTTCGCTCTGGAGGCATTGCGTGTTGAGTGGCAGAACTCAACGCCGCACTTGACCTCGACACCAGAGCGAAGAAATGGAAATATAAAC